>CAUYRT010092849.1:0-19803 GCA_963574885.1 Lepilemur ruficaudatus | reverse complement strand
AAAAAACAATGTGTAGCTTTGGGCCTACTAAAAACAATCTGGCAAGATATCATTCAAAAGCATGTATTATTTATAGAGCACTTGAAAGTACTAGGGATTGATCAAGGATGGAAAGCACAAAAACACATTTAGCTTTTATCAGTGATTTATTTTAAAAGTGAAAAATAAGTAAGATGTTTAGTGCATTTCTAGGAAATAGAAGCCAAGTCTGCCTGGCACAACGTTGGAAAAAGCAAACAAATGAAGTCTTTAGTGTTGATTTTTGGTTAACCTATTGGTGTATATATATATTTTGCTTTTTAAAATCTACTTTCTCTTCCACAAACATAGAAATTAAGTGACCATTTACATATAAAAACACATTACTTTTTTTTTTTTTTTTTTTAGTGGCTGTATTTGAACTGGCCATCTACCCTTAAACACAATTCTCCAGTGAATGCTTTTTTATTACTCCATATTAATTATACATTTGATTTAAAAATCATAGATTTCCACCTTCTGCAAAATTACCTGCAATGTTTTGCTCTCCATTGAGACATAATAAACATTTATAATAAACAGTGAATGGTCATCTCTGTTTCCATTTTTCCTTGCAGAGCAAAAATGTGTTTTCCTAAGAAAATAAAATATAAAATAAATTTATCCTGAATATTTTCATTAGTTTCAAATTGAGGCCCTCTTTTGGGTGGAGAAGGAAGCCTGAGTCAGTGATATCCACCTCCGTTGTCTGAGAGGAATACATAGAAACATCTATAAAAAAATTCCTCGTTGTCTTAAGTTTTAAGGATGAAACTCAAAAGCTGAAATTGCTAGATAATAAGTGCCTCACATCATAAGATGGTCCTAGATACATTCCTGTAGAATTTTCAAAAAGATTGAAAATCAGGTTCAATGACTGTTAACTGCTCTTGCCAACCTCCATTTGGAAGGATATTGAGAATTACCAATGTAGAGTGTGTCAGCCTACTGGGGACTTTGTTGTCCTGGGGAGTTTCCTCACCCTTATCCCATAGAAATTGAACAGGAAAAATCCCAATGAGAGTTCCTAGAGCACTGACATGGGTTTGTCCCTGCTGGGGTTTGGCGTGTCTAAGTGAATATAGCCAACATCAGAAGCAGATAGATCCAAGTTCTGTGCGTCTTGAAGCTTATACAATACAGCGAACTCTCTTTATATTACGTTTGCAAATTTTATAAATGTTGACTATATAAACATATTTCTAAGGCCCTTTTCAGGGATTTGGAAGGGTCTTATGCAAGAGACCCTAAAGTTTAAATGTTCTTAATTTCATGATACATCTACTTCCGTATAAACCAATATTTGCTTCCCACTTGCTGAATTCAGAAGCATGAAAATTTTCTGTGGACACTTGAGAAGACAGAATTCTGCAAGACTGAAAGCAGCCAATGCATCTAGCATTTTCTATGTCAAGGATGCTTTAGTTTGCCATAAGCTAACCGTATACTGAAGGAAGTAGCTGGGCTTCATCTGTCCTAAGAGGAGTCCTGCCCAAGCACATTGTTTGCTGGAGGGGAGCACACTCTAACATTAAGAAAATCTGGGATGATTTTACATGGTTAGGATCTGAGAAAGAAAGAAATTACAATTACAGTCTCCTTCTCCCCCATCCCCTGCAAAGAATGTAAATTAGTGAAGAAATTGTATAGTGCTTCAAAAACAAAACAACACAACCACCAACTCATATTTGTCCTGTAAAAGAACCAGCATCTGATGATTGCTAGAATGGAACAACCAGTCTGTGTGCAACAAGACAGAACAAGAGAGGGGCCTGTGTTTCATTCCTCCATCATCAATTCCACTGCTAAAGCCCTGTCCAATTTTGCAAGAGCTGGTGGATAGAAAGAGGATGAGGGAGATGAGAGAGTAAAAATCACATCACATGCTCCTACTGATATGGAGTGAAAAAATCTTAAATTTGAGATTGAAGTTTGTTTTTTTTACAAGACTGAACCATTTAGTAGTAAAAGTAAGTTGTAATTATCAGTAAAGGGACTGTTATATACCTGAAAGTTACTTGGAAGATTGAGATACTTCAAAGTATTCAAGAATGAAGATTCAACAGACCAAATTGAAAAGCAGAAGACAGAGAAAAAGAAAACGTTATTTTTTTCTGTTCCACATCAAGTTCAGGCTGCTCAGTAAACAAGATCCATTATGTTCAGTCAAGTAATAGTGATGGTTTTAGCTAGCTGGACTTTGCACTCCCCTTGTGGACCTGTTTCCAGGCACTGAGTATCTTAATCTAAGTTCCTGTTAATATAAACTGCCTGAGATTGTAAGACAACCAATCTTATAGGGTAAGAATAGATTTCATCATGTGGCAGCTTTCCTCCAAACATCATGACGGGAAACACTGGAAGTACATTTCATAAAATCTTACATTATTTTGCTGTTTTATTTGCAATGTAGTTAATTAAATTTGCTTGACTTACTAATGTTAGTACATAAATGTTTTTGAGTATTAAGTCCAGAAGTATAATTTAAAAGTGGAACTAGCCATGCATTTCCAATTACTCTGGAAATTTAGTTTTTTCTTTATATGTTATCATAGATGGCTTTATTTAATATTTTAATATTTATTACTTGCAGGATATTCAAAATTTTGAAGATAGACATTATATATCTTTCACTTCCCCCACAAAAGAAAACTGACAAATTTTGATTTTGAGTGACACACCTTGTACTGTTTTATACAAAAATACTATGGTTTGAATTTTTAAAAAATTGCTTGATACTTCTAATTTGACATGTTAAAGTCTATAACAAATTCAATTTTTGAGTTTTAAGTTATCTTTACTGTTATGGAGTGGCTACTATATCTCTATTAAAGTTACAGTATAGTGTATAAAATTTACTGTGGCTTTACTTTTTGGAATCTTGCTGTGTCTTCTGAATCGTCCTTGGAGTTTGTTTTCTGTGTTCCTCTTTTCTCTCTAGTTATTATAAATCATATACAATTTTCTTGAGCTTATTGTACCTTGGTTGGTATAATAAATCATAAGCTTAATTATTGCATCTCTTGATGCAGTTCATTTTAATGTCTAGAACCTGAGCCTATTTTAAAACTAAGAACTCATGGTCATAAGAAATGTTTACCTTTTTACCATTCTATCTTGCCCTTTTAGAGTGGAAGAAAGTGACAGGAGTCATTAGTCCTAAGTTAAAAAACAAAAAAATAAAATAACCTGACACTGGATTCTGCTTATGGCCACCCTGGATTAATTTATTCTAGTACCATTTACCAACTCTGAGGGTTTACAATATTTGTATTCAATGGACCAACAGAAATTTTAAAGAGTGATGAATCTGGGGAGAAAGGAACACTCTTACTTTTAAAAGTATATATATATATATATGAATGAAAAAAGATTTCAAACCTCAATTTCCTCAAAGATGGAGTTTCAGGGACAAGGTACACTATGAAATCCCACCAGAAACAACTAAAAAAAAAAGTATGAAACATCAATTTTCAGGACATTATACATCAGACAACGAAGGATGATGATTCCCGATAGACAAGAAACAAATGGGGTAAGACCTAAGACTGCCCCAGCTTACTGCCTGCACTTTTTCCAGACTGTGGTGCAGGGAGGGGCGACCCAGGTGGACCCTGGAGGTTTCCCTGAGTTGAGAAGAACTGGGAATCCAGAGATGTCAAAGTGGCTAGACTTCACAGGGCAAAACACCAGAGAGGAGAAAGCTGCAACAAAGAAAGCACTTTGGAGATCTGCAGAGGTCTACAGTCCTCAGCTGAGCACTGATCAGCTCATGTCCATGAGAAAACTACCTGATGCTAGGGAAAGAAACCCTCGAAAGGATTAGAGGTGACAATGGCTGGAAATCACAGGAGGCCAGAGTGAGTTCTTGTTCACACCAGTCAGTGAGGAAAACCTCGTAATTCATGGGACATTGCATGGAATATTCAGAAACTTTTTGTCTCAGTATTAGGGCACAATGAGCTCTGGATTGAAATTTGTTCTAGATCTGCCAACCAAGGTTTAAAAGCAAGATTTAAAAAGGCAAAACTCTTTCCAAGTAATTTAATCATGCTCAGAACAAAACTCATAAATATGTATAAGAGTACAAGAATATTTAGTGCCCAATAATATAAAAATTCACAGTTTCTGGCATCCAAGAAAGTAAATCTCACTATTTCTGGCATCCAATCAAAAGTAACCAGGCATTCAAAGAAGCAAGATGATATAGCCATAACAAGAGGAAAAACAATCAGGGACATTAAGACAGTTATTAAAACTTTATTTTGTAAGTATAAAAAGCCGGAGGAAGAACTGAACCAGTGGAGATATGGCAATAATAAAGAGATCCCAACCAAGATTATAGACATAAAAACTATATATATTTTTTAACTTGACCATTGTTTTCTTTTTTTATTTCAATAGATTTAGGGGGTACAAGTTGAATTTCATTACATTTATGTACTGTATAGTGGTGAAATGTGGGATTTTAGTGTACCCATCATTGTACTCAATAGGTAATTTTTAATCCCTCACCCCCTCTTTTCCTCCCGTCTTTCAAGTTTGCAGTGTCCATTATACCACAAGTGTCCTTGTGTAGCCCTAGCTTAGCTCTCACTTATAAGTGGTAATGTGGTGTTTGGTTTTCTGCACCTGAGTTACTTCACTCAGGGTAGTGGCCTCCAGTTACATTTAAGTTGCTGCAAAAGACATTAATTTATTCTTTCTTATGGCCAAGTAGTACTCCGTGGTGTGTGTGTGTATGTGTACACATATGTACATATATGTATATGTGTATGTATATAAATATACATATATTTGTGTGTATATATATGTATATACACACATATATATACACACACACATTTTCTTTATCCCCCCATCAGTTGATGGACACTTAGGTTAATTCCAAAGCTGTGCACTTGTGAATTGTGCTGCAATAAACATACAAGTGCAGGTATCTTTTTGGTATAATGATTTATTTTCCTTTGAGTAGATACCCAGTAGTGGGATTGCAGCATTGAATGTTAGAATTACTTTCAGTTCTTTGAGAAATCTCCATACTGATTTCCGTAGAGGCTGTATTAGTTTACATTCCCACCAACAGGGAGAAGTGTTTGCTTTTACCACATCCTTGCCAACATCTATGGTTTTTTGACCATTTATTAATTGTCACTCTAATTGGAATAAGATGCTAACTCATTGTGGTTTTGATTTGCATTTCTCTGATAATGAGGGATATTGAGCATCTTTTTATATGTTTGTTGGCCATTTGTATATCTTCTTTTGAAAAATGCCTGTTCATTTCATTTGCCCACTTTTTAATGAGTCTTTTTTTTTTTTCTTGCTGAGTTGTTTGAGTTCCTTGTAGATTCTGGATATTAGTGATTTTTTGGGTATATAGTTTTTAAATATATTCTCCCATTCTGTCAATTATCTATTTACTCTTTTCATTATTTCTTTTGCTGTGTAGAAGCTTTTCAGTTTAATTAAGTCTCATGTGTCTATTTGTGTTTTTGTTGCATTTGCTTTTGGGGTCTTCATCATGAATTTTTTGCTTAAGCCAATGTCCAGAAGAGTTTTTCCTAGATTTTCTTCTAGAAATTTTATGCATTCAGGTCTTACATTTAAGTCTAATCCACCTTCAGCTAATTTTTACATATGGTGAAATATAGCGGTCCAGTTTCATCCTTCTGATTATGGCAATCCAATTTTCCCAGCACCATTTACTGAATAGTGTACCATTTCCCCAGTGCAGGTTTTTGTTTGTTTTGTTGAAGATAAGTTGGTTGTAGGTATATGATTTTATTTCTGGGTTTTCTATTCTATTTCACTGATCTACTTTTATGCTAGTACCATGCTGTTTGGGTTACATAGCCTTGTAGTATAATTTGAATTCAGGTAATGTGATACTTCCAGTTTTGTTCATTTTACTTAGGATCACTTTGGCTACTTGGACTTTATTTTGGTTCTATGCTAATTTCAGGATATATATATATATATTTTAATTCTGTGAAAAATGACATTGTTATTTTGACAGGAATTGATTTAATATATAGATTGCTTTGGGCAGAGTTGTAATTTTAACAATAGTGATTCTTCCAAGAAAACTTTAATTTTCAAAATGACAAATATACTTGATGAAATTATTGGTAGTTTAAACATTGCAGAATAGTGAATTTGAAGACAGTAATGGAAATTATCCAAAATAAAACACAGAAAATTTTTTTTTTAATAAAGAACATCACTTAGGTGAGGAGAATCCTAAAGGTGAAATGAGAGACAAAAATAGTTGAAGAAACAATAGACACAAATTTTCCAAATTTAATGAAAACTATAACCCCCTATACCCATGCACCCAAGAAGCCCAATGAATCCCAAAGGGGAGAAAACAAATAAACAAAAAAAAAAACACTATAGTAATGTAGCATATTGTAATTAAGTTAATTAAAATCACTGATAAAGATATAATCTTAAAAGTAGCCAGAGGAAAAAGATACATGTAAAAGAGTAAAAATATTAATCCACTCATGTTATTAATGGGCACTTGGGTTGTTTCCACATCTTTGCAATTGTCAATTGTGCTGCTATAAACATTCAAGTGCAGATGTCTTTTTATAGAATGTCTTTTGTTCTTTTGGGTAGATGCCCAGTAATGGGCTTGCTGGATCAAATGGTAGATCTGCTTGTATCCTTTAAGGTATCTCCATATTGCTTTCCACAGAGGTTGCACTAGTTTGCAGTCCCACTGGCAGTGTATGAGTGTTCCTATCTCTCCACAGCCATGCCAACATTTATTGTTTTGGGATTTTTCAGTAAAGGCCATTCTCACTGGAGATAAGTGATATCTCATTGCAGCTATAAGAAACAATGGTGATATAGCACCTCTTGTATTTCCCTGGATAGAGCTGGAACCCATTCTACTAAGTGAAGTATCCCATGAATGGAAAAATAAGGACCACATGTACTTACCAGCAAATTGGTTTCCCTGATCAACACCTAAGTGGACATATAGCAATAACATTTATCGGGCATTGGGCAGATGGGAGGGGGGAGGAGGGGATGGGTGTATACATACATAATGAGTGTGATGCACACCATCTGGGGGGTGGACACGCTTGAAGCTCTGACTCGGGGAGGAGGGGCAAGGCAACATATGTAACCTAAACATTTGTACCCCCATAATATGCTGAAATAAAAAAAAGATTTAAGAAAGAGTAAAAATAAAGATGTAAAGATGTCAGCAGATTTTCTGTCAGAATTAATGCAAACCAGAAGATAGTGAAGCAATGTCTTTAAAATACTGAAAGAAAACAAAGGTTAAGCTAGAATGCTATAAGCAGCAAAGACTACCTATCAAAAAAGAAGTGAAATTAAACCTTTTTTGATATATACAAAAGCTAAAATAATTCATCACCAGAAGATCCACATTGAAAAGAAAAAAGAAAAAAGGAAAAAGAAATGTGAAAGGAAGTCCTTCAGGAGAAGGAAAGTAGCACCAGATGGAGATCTGGATCTACACAAATAAGCGTAGAACACAGGAAATGATAAGTACATTAACAAATGTTTTAAAAACTCACCTAATGTACTTACTGTATTACTTCACTAGTGTTAATGCAGCACATATCAAGAAACTAGACAGCATAAACCATAAATTATAGGATTAAGAGAAAACATCACTTTCAGACTTCTAGAACTCCTAAGTTACTTTTTTGGGGTGGAACTTCAGTTAGGCCTGTTTTTGTACTTTTCAATAGAGTTGCATTTGTTAAAATCTGTAGAATGAAGGAGTATTAGTCTGTTAAGCTACTTCCCATGCAAAAAGAGGTCTTAAATTACTGCTAATAACAACTCAGCTTTACTTTTTATGTGATACCCATTGTACCAGCTCCTGAGAAAATTTCCAACTAGTTCTGTAAAATTCCATGTTGAAGAGCGCATAAGATTTCTTTCTTTCATATTCCCATTCCCACATAAAGAGTTCAAGTTCCCAGTCTCTATTTAAGGGTCTGTTTAAGAATAAGTGTCCAGTTGGATTTTCCATGAGTGATGAGTTGGTGCCCTCACTCATTAGTACTTAGTCATTCTCTTTTCCCCTGCTTGTCTTCTGCCTCTGATCCTACCCCTTGCCAATTTGAGGAAGATCCATCTATACTTGTCTATTTTCTTCCCTTATGGCCATCATGTCCTACTCCTCAGAGACTCCCAACCTTCATCCTATCTTGTCTCTGGGAACAGAACAACTCAAGTATCCTTCTGAGTCTTTCAAGTACTTCCTTTATGCCCCAAGGTATGAGGCTTCTTTGAGTCCTAGTTTTAATGTGGGAAGAGGAAAAGAAAATTAGCTCATAGAACAGTTTCTCTTCAGATTATAGAATGTGAAGAGTGTACAAAAATATAGGGAAGGGTACTCAGGCTTATTCTTCGAGACATAACCTGCCAAATATGTTTTGACAAATGTGCTTTGTTTATGCTTTTATTTTACCATTTGGGAAATAACTCAGCATTTTCATATGTGTTTGGCAAGTGGCTAATGTGGTTTTGTGTCATAAAGGTACATATATATATACATATATATATATGAGTTTTCTTCTCTGTAAATAGAAATGAGAAACAGTGAGATGGAAAGGACTGGCTGATGAGAAGAAAATCTCTTTTATCAATTTGCCTTAGAATAAAATAAAATGAAACTGGTTAGTAAAGGTTTCCTAGAGTGAAGTAGAAGTTTATAAAATATTCACATACAGTACTTCTTTTCTTAAGTTTTCTCTCTGGAGTTTTTTATTGTTGTTTTTATTCATATATTTAAAAGGAGAAAGTAGTCTATAATTATTTGAGTCTTTTTCATTAAATTTGTCTTTTGTGGCTCATCTCTTATTAAAACATAGTCCTTATTAATGATTTTCCTCTCAAACACCAAGTAAGCCAATAACCAGACAGAGTTACCTTGATGCTTCTTCTGACACAAAACAAGCAAATAACTACCAGATTTTTTTTTCTCATTTTTATTTTCATTTCTTGGGAAATTTAGTATTACTTCTTATGTTGGTAGGGGGCTGTATAAAGCTTTATAATCCAGTTTTTCTTAGCCAGTTTAGTATCTCTTGTATACAAAACTAAATAGAATTTGCAAATCACAGCCTTTCTCTTTATATAAGAGTGATATGATTTTTGGCATGCATGGGTAAATCATCATACCCCCCCAAATAAAGCAAAACAAACAAAACAGCCATCCTTATTCTTATGAGGTTTAATTGTAATGCAGACCCTGTAGAAATTGCTATTTGGTAACCTTTGTGTTGGATTTAGTTTATGGATATATGTGGCACCCATGGTTTTTAAATAATGTTTGGTTACATATATATATATATATATATACACGCACACAAACACACACACACATAGATATACACATATATATTATGAATACTTATATAACTTGGAAATTTCAAATATGAAAATTAATTCAAGATGGATAAAAGACATAAATGAGCCTGGCAATAGCAAGACCTTGTCTCTACAAAAAATTAAATAAAAAAAAAAAATAGGCAGGTGTGGTGGTGCACAGCTATAGTCCCAGCTATTCAGGAGGATGAGGCAGGAGGATCATTTGAGCCCAGGAGTTTGAGGCTATAGTGAGTTATGATGATGCCACTGCACTCTAGCCCAGGCAACAGAGGGAGACCCTGTCAAAACAAACAAAACAAAACAAAACAAAAAAGACTTCTATGGAGTACTAATCAGCCATAAAAAATATGGCAAATCTATTGTATTATCTTAGATAGAGCTGAGCCCATTCTTGTAAGTGAAGTATCACAAGAATGGAAAAACAAACACCGCATGTACTCACCATTAAATTGGAACTAATCAATCAACACTAATGTGCACATATGGGAAGTAGCATTCATAGGGTGTTGGGCAGGTGGGAAGGAGAGATAGAGGATGGGTTAATTCACACTTAATGGATGTGGTTAATTCACATTTAATAAACCAAACATTATTTAAAGGCAGAAGATCAGAGGCAGAAGATCAGAGGCAGATGGACATGCTTGTAGCTCTGACTTGGGCAGTGCAATGGCAATATTTGTACCCCTGTAACACTCTGAATTAAAAATAAATACTTAAATGTAAGGCATGAGACCATGCACATTCTAGAAGAAAACATAGGAAAAACTCTTCTACATATCAGCCTAGGCAAAGAATTTATGACTAAGATCACAAAGGCAAATACAGCAACAACAAAAATAAATAAATAGGACTTGATTAAATTAAAAAGCTTCTGCACAGCAAAATAAATAGATTAAATAGACAATATACAGAATGGGAGAAAACAATTCTCAAATTTTACATCTGATAAAGGGCAAATAGAAATATAGATTTTTTTCCATCTCTCTTCAAAAATGAGACTTAATATCAGGCTTTCTTTCTAGCATGAAGTTGAATAGCATCTGTCTCGTGTACCTGTGGCATTTGCTCTCCGGTTTGCCACAGTTCCCACGTGGTCTGCCCTCATTCATGTCACCTGCTTGGCCGTCTATTTGAGATTGCAACCTTTGCTTTAGAAACTACAGCCACAGTCTGCAGGTACACTCTCTGATTCAGACTCGTTGTAAAACACATGTTGCAGCTGAAGACTATGAAATCTTAAAAGTCAAATATCTTCTGACAGAAGTAAAAAATCTAGTGGGAGTAAAAATCCAAATTTAACAGTTCTTGAATAAGCATGAAATATGTTTTACTGAAGGATATGTATGTTTTTGGACCATGAACTCCCAGGTAATAATAATAGTATTAATTATAGATTATTTCTCATTTTTAATGCCAGATGTTTCCTGTGAGGTATGAGTTTTCATTATCCCATGCTTGTCAGTGTACGGTTGAAACAGAGGGAGAGGTTTCTTTATTGTTGTTCTTCAACTCTGTACTGTGATTGGAAACTATTTTTAGTAATGGCTTCTGTTATTATATTCCTGATTGATCATATGTTCCCTGTTGTTGCCAGTGTTAAAAAAAAATACCTCCTGGTTGCTTGGATTCTTGTTCGGTACAGATTTTACCTCCCATCCCACAAACCAGTATGTTCATTTTTGTTAATAGAATTTTAGTAGTATAACTATTTAACGGAAGCCATTTTTCATTAAAGAGAGTGCAGTGCTTTTGTTTCCTCATTAATGCTTCATTGCCATTGTGGTGACTGAGGCTTTTTAAGAGAGAAATTATAGGACTCTGATGTCACGCCCTAGATGAGACTTTCCAGTTTTAGCATCTGTCCTCTTGGCACATTTCCTGGTGTTGACAGTTGGGTAAGAAGACACCCCTGGGTTTTATGAAGTCCTCCTGCTACAGATGGTAGGATTTTGCTTTTAAAGAGTCTGTTTTAGCACTGACTCTTTTTAATCTCCTTTCTATATTTTTTGGTGAAAGTTTTATATAATCAAAAAATGACAAGTCTCGCATATAAAAGCAGTACAAAATCATTTTAATGTGGCAAATGCTATGAAACCAAAACCACAAATTTTGGATTGGCAGAATCTACCAGTTCTGGTTCTATATTCGACTTGTGAGACAGAAAATAATGCAAATGGCAAATTAGACCAGGGCAAAGCACTTTAGTCACTTTTTGTGAACGTTTGTACTGGTTACCAAATAGCTGAATATTTTACTCCCTACACCGTAGATTTCCAGACAATCTTTTAACCAGGATTAATGTCAAGAGGGTATTTAGTCTGTGGGCAGTACTCCATATTTTATGAGAAGCACAGCTTTTAATAATCTTAGGAAATATTTGAGTAATTATTAATTGTTAGGTACAAGTCCTTATCTTAAATGTTGGTATATATATTATTTAAGCCTCTCATCACCTTATGAGGTATACACTATTATCACATTTTACACATGATGAATCTGATTGTAAGAGTGGTTAAATAACTTCTTGAAAGCCACACAGCTAGCTAATGGTGCATCTGGGACATGAACCCTTGCAATCTGACTCCAGGCCACATTCTTTTAACTGGGATGCATGTCATTGCTCGATTATCTCCAGAATAGACTACAAACCCTTTTTGACCTCATTTCCCTGATTAATTTAATTCAAACTCTTTTATAGAGAAATAAAATACATGTTTTTGTTTAGCTTAGCTGAATCATTTTCTAATGATGTATTTTTATGAAGTATTTTTCCGCTATTTAGTCTTTTTTGTTTTGGTCTTTCTTAAATGGGTGACAGAGAATCAATTGTGTTAAACTTGTCAGAATCGAATTGTTTTATTGATGTTGGGCATGGTCATTTCTTCAGTCAAATCTTCTGCTTATGGAAGTTGGTAGAATTTGATGAAAATTTGAGTAAAATGCATTTATAATAATCATGTAGAAAATCATAGCTGAAAACAGAATTTAGAAGTTTGACTTGAGGTTTATGATAGCAGCTTAATCCATGAGTTTAGCTCCCTTCATTCCCTATATTTCATTGAAATAACAGAAAAATATATGTGCAAAGAATTGAGTACATAACAATTCTGGGAAGCAGAAAAGAATATAATTGGCAGATAAGACATTTTGATTAATATAAAAATCCTGTATATTTTTATTGTGGTTAAATACACATATAATTTATATTTTAACTTTTTAAATATACAGTTTAGTAGTATTAAATACATTGATAACATGTGTAACCATCACTATCATCTACCTCCATAATTCTTTTCATCTTGTAAAACTGAAATTCTGCACCCATTAAACAATAACTTTTCATCCTCCCCTAAATCCCAAATCCCCAGCCTCTGGCAACCACCAGTCTACTTTCTGTCTCTGTTATTTTGAGTACTCTAAGTAACTCATGTAAGTAGAATCATACAATGTTTGTCTTTCTGTGATTGATTTATTTCACTTACCATAGCATCCTTAAGATTCATCCATGTTGTAGTGTGTGTCATACTTGTCTTCCTTTTTAAGACTGAACAATATTCCATTGTGTGTGTATATATAACACATTTTGGTTATCCTTTCATCTGTTAATAGGCACTTGTGTTGGTTCCATGTTTTAGCTATTGAGAATAGTGCTGCTGTGAACATGGATGTAGAAATATCTCTTTGGGACCCTGCTTTCAGTTCTTTTGGGTATATATTCAGAAGTGGAATTGCTGGATCATATGGTGATTCTATTTTAAATTTTGGAGGAACCACCCTACTGTTTTCCACAGTGGCTATACCATTTTACATTCCCACCAACAGTGCAAAAGTGTTCCAGTTTCTCTACATCCTCACCAACACTTATTTCCTGGTTTTTGATACTAGCTATCCTGATGGGTGTCAGGTGGTATCTCATTGTAGTTTTGATTTGCATTTCCCTAATGATTAGTGATATTGAACATCTTTTTATGTGCATATTGACAATTTGTGTATCTTCTTTGGAGAAATGTCTATTCAAGTTCTTGGCCCACTTTTGAATTGGGTTGTTTACTTCTTTATTGTTTAGTTTTAGAATTCTCTCTATATACATTGATGTCAATCCTTTATCAGATATGTGATTTGCAAATATTTTTTCCATTCTGTAGGTTACTTTTTACTCCATTGATAATGTCTTTTGATACATACACTCTTTTAATGAAGTCCAATTTGTCTGTTTTTTCTTTTGTTACCTAAACCTTTTTTGTCATAACCAAAAAATCACTGCCAAATCCAATGTTGTGACCTTTTTCCATATGTTTTATTCTAAGCTTGTTACAGTTATAAGTCTTACATTTAGATCTTTGATCTATTTGGAGTTAATTTTTTATATGGTGTTAGGTAAAAGTCCAACTTCATTCTTTTGCATGTGGATATCAGGTTTTCCCAGCACCATTTATGCAAAGATTATCCTTTCTCCATTGAATGGTCGTGGCACCCTTGTCAAAAATTATTTGGCCATATACATGAGGGTTTATTTCTTGCTCTCTCTTCTATTCCAATGGTCTATATGTCTGCCTTTATGCCAGTATCACACTATTTTGATTATTGTAACTTTATAGTAAGTTTTGAAATCAGGATATGTGAGTCCTGCATCATTTTTTCTTTTCTTCAAGATTATTTTGGTTATATTGGGTACCTTGAGATTACATATTAATTTTAATATGGGTTTTTCTATTTCTGTAAAAAATTTGAGATTCTGATAGAGATTACAGTAAATTTGTCCATTGTTTTGGGTGGTATTAACATCGTAACAATATTAGGTCTTCCAGTCCATGGACATGGGGTGTGTTTTCATTTATTTATGTCTTCTTTAGTTTCAGCCATGTCTTGTAATTGTATATGTTTTGCTACATTTACTTTTATGTATTTTTTGAGTGATTGTTCATGGTGTATTTTTTATCTGTGTTCATTCATTGCAAATGTATAGAAATAAAACTGATTTTTATATATTTAGCTTATATCTGTAATCTTGCTGCACTCACATACTATTCTGGGAGGTTGTTTTTTAAGGTTTGTCAAAATTTTTACATAGAAAATCATGTCATCTCTGAAAAAGCACAGTTTTATTTTTCCTTCCAATGTAAATACATTTTCCTTTTTTGTCTTAACTGTGCAGACTTGAACTTTCAACACTACATTGAATAAGAGTAATGCTATGGATGTTTTTGCCTTATTCTCCATCTTAAGGAGCAGAATTCAATTTTTCAGCAGTAAATATGTCGTGTGTAATTTTTTGGTAGACATTCTTTGTAAATTGAGGAAGTACCCTACTATTCCTATTTTTCTGATTTTTAAATTATGAATGGGTATTGAATTTTAGCAACTGGCATTTTCTGCATCAGCTATTATGATTCAGTGATTTTTCTCTTTAGTTAATATTATGGATTACAATGACTGATTTTGAATATTGAACTAGCTTTGCATCCTTGGAATAAACCCTACTTGGTTATGCTGTACAATTCTTTTAATATGTCACTGAATTCGATTTGCTTTTATTTATTAGAGATTTTTGTACCTAAATTTATAAAAAATATTCATGTGTTTCATTTTTTATGTTGACTTTATCTGCTTTTGATATCAGGGTATACTTATTAGCTTAATAAAATGAATTTCATAGTCTTCCTTCTCTCATTTATTTATTTATTTTTGGTAGGGATTGTGTAGAATTGATGTTAATTCTTTAAAAGTTTTGTAGAATTCTACAGTGAAATCAGCCTGAAGATTTCTATTTGAGGAATTTTTAATGAAGAATGCAATTTCTTTATGGCTATAAGACTATTCAAATTTTCTATTTCATATCATGTTCTGGTAGTTCATTGTTTTTTAAAAAGAAATTAGTCCATCTCATCTGAGTTGTCAAACATAGGTAGATAAATTTGTTCATTGTATTAATACTTCTTTATTAGCCTTCTGATGTCTGCAGTGTCTATAGCAATATCCCCTGTCATTACTGATATTGGTAATTTGCGTCTTCTCTCTTCGTGTAGTCTGTTAGACTTTTGCTAAATGATTGCCAATTTTATTGATCATTTCTAACAACCAGGTATTTGTAAAATTAGTGTTTTATTTGTTTTTCTGTTTTTAGTTTCATTGGTTTTGCTCTTACCTTTATTATTTCTTTCCATCTTCTTGCTTTGGATTTATTTAGTGCTATCAAGTTTCCATCTCAGCACTGCCCTAGCTGTGTTGCACCAATTTAGATATGTTGTATTTTCATTTTAATGCAGTTTAATATATTATTGATTTCCTCTTTGACCCATGGACTATTTAGAAGTGTGTTGTTTGGTTTCCAACTGTTTGGAAATTTCCCTGTAATCTTTCTGTCATTGGTTTCTAGTTTGGTTTCCCTGAGGTCAGGGAATACACTTTGCCTCATTTGAAATCTATTAAATTTGCTGAGGCTTATTCTGTGGCTCATTATATGTCATATTGGTATACGTTCTATGCATACTCAAAAGTACACATGTTCTGTGTATTCTGATGTTGATTGATGGAATATTTTACAAATATCAGTTAGATCCTGGTTGTTGATGATGTTTGAGTGTTTCTGTATCCTTGCTAGTTTTCCATGTAATTGTTCTATCAATTATGGAAAGAGGAGTGTTGAGTTCTTCAACTATAGCTGCCAATTTGTTTATTTCTTCTTTCTACTAGATTTTATGTCACACATTTTTCATCTCTGCTGTTTGGTGCATACATGTTTAGGATTGCTATATTTTCTTGGTGGATTGACTCTTTTATCATTATTTAATGTCCTTCTCTGTTCCTAGTAATTTTTATTTCAGTTATTGTGTTTTTGGTTCTAGAATTTCCATTTGGTTCATTTTATGTCTTCTATTTCTTTGCTGACACAATTTTTTTCATTGTTTCAAGTATGATTACAATTGCTCTTTAAAGCATTTTTAGAATGTCTGTTTTAAAATCTTTCCCACACAATTTTAACATCTTTGTCATCTTCCTTTGGGTATCTATTGGTTGTCTTTAACATTCAGTGTGAGATCCTCCTGGTTCTTGAAATAACTAGTGATTTTCATGTGAAACCTGGACACTATATGAGACTTGGTCTTATTTAACACATTGCCACACTAGAAAAAATGTTTTTTCCCTGGGGACCACGGTGTTTTATTATGAAAACAGAATAAAAACTTCGAAAACAAAATGATCCTTTCTAATTTAATGAAAAATTTATTTTTTATTGTTTTCTGTGTATGAGTTACATGCAACTTGAAAAATAGTTCACACGGCTCAAGGTAAAGAAACATGTGAGTTACATATGCTTCAAGAGGCCCTGGGCTCAAAATGAGCATGAGTTAAATACAACTCACATGGCAGTTAATGTGTTACATTTTCTGGTTTAGCTATCTTCATTTTGGCAGAGGAAGGTGAGACACCACCTCATAACTGCCAGGTGCGGGTAGATATTCAGATTCCCACTCAGCCTCCACTGATATCCCAGTTTTCTTATTGCTAGGCCAGGGTGGAGTTCTGGCCTCTTACTTGTCTCCACTGATATCTGTCTGGGAGGTATAGGAATGCCACACTACTGTGCCCCTGTTGGCCCCCACTGATTCTAGAGACAGAGGGAGTAGTGTGGTTACTGAGGAAAGTTCTGTCTCTCTACTAAGACTCTTCTGATACTATCTCAATGGGAGTGGGAGGATGTCTTGTTACAGCTGTGTGAGAGTGGAACTCCAGGGTCCCTATGTGGACAACAGGAGTAGGGATGGGAGGGTGGAGGTCATTACTGCCTGGCATAAGTAAAAATCCTGGCTTTCTACTCAGTCTTCTCTAAGATCATTCTGGTGAGCGATGTGAGGCCTCTCATCACAGCTAGGTAAGGATGAAAATCTAGGTTCCCCATTTGGCCTTTGCTGGTATGGATGGAGTAAGGTCAAAGTTTTTTGTGTGGTGTTTGACTGGAGTAGAGTGATTATTGTCTACACATTTTCTTTGCTGCTAGGCTGTCCCTTTTCTTGCTCTTTGGCTAGAGAGAGCATGGGGTTTTTTTTTTGTTGTTGTTGTTTTTTTTTTGTTGTTGTTGTCTGTGGCTGCTGGCATTCTTCAGTTGCTAGTTTCTTTGCTCTAAATGTGAGCCCAGACTTGTATATAGGGCAAACAGAAAACTCAATGAATTCATGACCAAGCCCTTGGATCCTGAGGCACATTGCTGTCTTAGTCTATATGGGCTCTCTAACAAAACGCAATAAACTGGGTAGCTAATAAACAACAGAAAAGGTATTTCTCATAGTTCTAGTGGCTGAGAGGACCAAGATCAAGGCTGCAGCCAGATGTGGTGTCTGCTGAGGGCCTGCCTTCTGGTTTATAGATAGAGCATTTTGCTGTTTCTTCACATGGTGGAAGGGTCAAGGAGTCTCACTCAAGGCTTTTTTTTTATTAGAATAGCAATCCACAAGGGCTACACCCCATGACCTAATCACCTCCCAAAAGGCCCCATCTCCCAATACCATCACTTTGGGAATTAGAATTTCAATATATGCATTTTGCAGAGATAAAACTTTCTGTTCATTGAAATCACTATTTTTTATGATAGTTTTGATTTGAGGTTGGTTGAATCCAGGTTTGTGGAACCTGTAAATACAAAGGGCCAACTATATATACACACATATATATGCTTTAATTCAAATATTTCAAAACATTTGAATTTCAAAGTTTATTTATTTGGAAAAAGAATCACAAGGAGCACAGGAGTGTTCATAAAGGCTTTTAAAACTACCTAGGAAATTAAATAGGCCCCAAACTTTTCCACTTAGATATTTTCTTGCTATTACTTCCTGAAACATTCTTTGTGAAATATATCTCTGAAGTTATTAAATCATAATAATATGGAAAATGTCATTATCTAAATTAGCAATAACGATGTGTTGCTTAGATCTTAGCAATAAAATCCAGTCTAGCTCTTGTAAAATGACAATAAGAACTTCTAACAGGAAAACTACTTCCTGCAGTTGCTATTGAAAGAAGAGGGAAGTCCCAGAACATTCCTTTTGTGAAATAGATGGTGCACACCAAACTTACAGTATTTTTTTGTTGTTGTATAAACCACTTTGGAGTTGTACTGTATAGTTACTAAGTGAGAAGTGAATTGAAAATAATGCCTCTCTCAGGAAGTCAGTATTGCATTTTTCGTAAAACATACACCTTTTGAGCTGTTAACAATACTTCTTTTGCCTGTGTATCTCTGGGATTAAAGCATGGTCCCTAGTTCTTGTAGAATTGTTTGTCAAATCGAAGAGCTGTAAGAGATAAGACTAATGAATTTTTGAGGGGGAAATTGAGAAAGTTTAATTAATATTCTTCACTTTTTATCTTTTTGCATATATAGATGCACACACACACACACACACACATATAAACTTATATAATAAGGTATATTTTTAAGAAAAAAAACCCTGGTGTCCCAGATTTTTTGTTCCTGTGGACCAGTTGGGGAAGAGTGGCACTAATCTGTTTTCTACCCTCATTCCAGGAAAGCAGGGGTAAAGAATAGCATTAATGTTTTAAAAAGTCTGAGCTCACCTTGCACTTCTCCCCATCTGCTCCCCATTACAAGTAAACAGCTTTACAATTTCATGCCCATTCCAGATAAGACAAAAGAGAGGTTATTGCTTTAATTTGAAAAGGATAAATAGCCCAACATGAAGGTAATTTCCCAAGAGAAATGGGCTTAGAGTTGTAGGTTTTGGGAGTGGAAAACCATTGAGCTCAGAACCCTATAGACCCCCAGATGGAGTCCAGATATTTGATGGGTGATGTGTGGCTCCTGGGAGTACCAGAAACCTTGGCTTTGGGAAATAAGGTAAAAGATTCCAGTGTCCAAGGCAGGAAAACAGTTCCTTTTTGAGTGAACTGCATGGGCTTGGTTAGAGAGCATCTCTGTAGTGACCAAGTCTCACCAAACCCAAAGTTCTTTTTCAGGTTTTCTGAACAATGCATGCCTCCTTGGGACTCTAGCAAAACCCCTAGACATTGTTGAGATTTTCTGTCCCTGTCTCCCACCCCCAAATACAACACATGACTAAGTTAGAATTTCCTGTCAACCCTGTGTGACAAGAAGTAATAAACCATATTAGATTATTTTTATTTTTTTGAAAAGTTATAAAATAAGACTTTTCTTCCATTTGAATATCATTCACTGACTAAATTCATACCTGAATAAACTGAGTATATAATACTGGATTCTTTAAAAAATGTGACTTCTGGCCGGGCGCGGTGGCTCACGCCTGTAATCCTAGCACTCTGGGAGGCCGAGGCGGGTGGATAGCTCAAGATCAGGAGTTCAAGACCAGCCTGAGCAAGAGCGAGACCCCGTCTCTACTATAAATAGAAAGAAATTAATTG
>CAUYRT010092844.1:0-25579 GCA_963574885.1 Lepilemur ruficaudatus | reverse complement strand
GGGCTAGAGTGCCATAGCTTCAGCCTAGCTCATAGCAACCTCAAACTCCTGGGCTCAGGTGATCCTCCTGCCTCAGCCTCCTGAGTAGCTGGGACTACAGGCATGTGCCACCATGCCCGGCTAATTTTTTCTATATATTTTTAGTTGGCCAATTAATTTCTTTCTATTTGTAGTAGAGACGAGGTCTCGCTCTTGCTCAGGCTGGTTTTGAACTCTTGACCTTGAGCAATCCGCCCGCCTCGGCCTCCCAGAGTGCTAGGATTACAGGCGTGAGCCACCATGCCTGGCCTGTGATCAAATCTTTTCTGCTGTAACTTCAGGCGTTTCCCATAGTTTTGGGTGCATTTTGGCTGCTGATTCTTTCATAGCAGATAGGTAAATTCTTCATACTAGGTCTGAACATTACTGCTTAGGCCTGATACTCTGGCCCTAGATTTTTATTCTTTGTTGCCAGTGTTTTCGTAGCAAGAGTTTGATGCATTATAACTCAGTCCCTTCAGAGGAAACATAGACGGATTTTATGTCCTTCTTATTCGATGCCAAAATTGTTGACAGGGTATCACACATAATTACCAAAAAAGAAAAAAATAATAATCTTTTACCGACAGGCCAAACATGGACTCTCATAAGCAGGCTTCTTCCCTTCCTCCAGAACAGAAAACACAGTAAGTCTTGGGAGAGTTCTTGGGAAAGTTCATCTCCTTGAGTGCTTTGGGGGAAAATGTTTTGACCCATATATAGATTTTGCCCCAGGGACGTAGAGGGTGGCTGCAGAGACAGTACGTGACCATCCATGCTTTAAAACTTGGTGTCCAGCTTTACAACAATAGTTTTATGAACTATTTTTTTGTATATATTCTCCATATTCTTCTAATATATGCTTTAAGGCGATATATGTGAAAATGTTTTTTTAAATGGTAAAGGGCTGGGAAATCATTTGAGAAGCTAAAGGTGGCATTTGAGCTAAATTTCTACCTCTTGCATGAAGAGGGGTGGAAACCCTTTCTTGTCCCCCCTCCCCGTCCCCATTCCCCTCTCTCATTGACCCACGACCTCCTTCGTCAGTATGTATGTATTTGTGTGTTGATCTGTTTAATGTTTGCTCCTCACTTAGCCCTTTGATTCTGTCTGCCCCCCCGCACTCTACAAGGCTGGTTATCCTCTAGTTGCAAGTTACATAGTGCGCTTCCTCCTGTTTGTGGAGCCACATGCTAGGCCGCTCAGAAATGGGAGTGTATTGTGTGAGTGTGCTAGGGGGTGCAGTGTTTGGGCAGGGCATTAACTTCTTTCAGGCAAGAGTTAGACGTGAAATAAATCAAGGGACATCTGGAGCTGGCAGAGACTTTAGACGTCGTCTCCTTTAACTTCCCCTCTGCTATTATTTGATAGATGTGTAACCTTTTTGTCACTTACCTTGTCTTATCTTTGCCTTAAGTTTTCTACTGCTTCTCCTTCCCTGCTTCCACCAAGTAGGGTGGGTGGGGAGGAATTGCTGGGCCCAGCAGTAGAGAAGGAGCTGGGGTCCCATTATATTGCACGCTGGTCCTAGTTCAACCTTTCTCCGCCAGGCCTATATGCCCGCTCAATGGCCCTAATTCTAACTAATTTCTACTCCCCAAATTCTAACCCTTCTCCAGTGTGTATCCCAAATGCTACATCTTCCTTGAAGCCTTTGGCTAGAAGGCATATCCTCCTCCTTCTGTTTTCCATAGCACTTCATTGTTGCAGATTCTAACTTGCTCTGCAGCCACTTGCGAGCAGGTCTCACCTCTTCTGTTTTATAAGATCCTTCAGGCCTAGGACCTTGTGTTTACCTCTTTGCTTCTCCATCTGCACTTAGCGCAAGTCTTGGCAAAGAGGGACTTCAGTAAATATTGATTGCTGCCACTACACTTTAAATGTTCTAATTTCCTTTAATGAACCCAGTGATAGGTCAGTCTTCCAAGGGTTTCTCTCACTCATTTTTTTGCAGCCATTTATAGTTTCAGTTTGCATGACTTCTTGGGGGTAATGAGTTACATAGTCATAAAATCCGTCATGGAAAATGACATGTTTGTTTATTCTCTCTAGGTTTTCCTCTTTCCAGCTTGAGGCAGTTGTCTCCTAATGAATGTGTTCTCTGGACGGCTCAGTAGCCTTCTAACATGTCCCCTTTTCATCTTGCTTGGGTCTTGACAACACATCCAATCCCCTCCCCCCCAACCTTCTATTATTTTGGTCATTCTTCTTCAGTTCTCCAGCTCCATGTTGTGTTTCCTCTTGTGGGTGGAGCCTCAAACCAGGACTGGTGTAGAAATGGAGTAGGAGGAGGTGAAGATACAGAAGAGAGGAAAGTTGAGATTCATGTCCTTAAGGAGCTTGTAGTTTTGTGGAGATGCGTAGTATATTTGAGGTGTAGGTACTTCTTCCATTTCCTGGATGTGAAGTGGTGGAAACAGGGTAAAATTGGAACTCTAAGCATTTTGGGGTATAAGCCGTACATGGGTATCCACCAGCATGTGGAAATGGGTGTATCTATATAATTTACAATCTGACCACATGTGTGATTGGACCATTATAGATAACAATAGATAATGAACACAACTACCATAGCGATCATTCACAAAGCATCAATTTTGTATTAGGTAGGTACCAAGCACTTACTCACTTTGTTTCACTTCATTTTCTACAACACTGCAAGGTTGGTATTATCCTTTCCACGTAACAAATTAAGGATGCTGAGCCTCAGAAAAGTTAATTAACCAGGCTAAGTCCTTGAAATGAATTGCAGTAGAGGAAGGCAAGATTTGAATCCAGATCTGTTTAAACCCAAAGACCATGATTTTTCTACTACATAATTAAGTACTTTTCCCTTAGGGACTTAAACAGTGAAGTTAAAATTTTAGGACTTTTCCAGGAAAAATAAGTTTTTGAAAGACCTGTTTTTCCTGGAAAATCTTTCCTAGGTGGGTAGGAGATCCAATGAGTTCTTAAGATTGACAAGAAAATTCACCCAGGCTGCTTCATGGTAACTGGCCTTGCTTGAAGAGTATCTAACCTGCATATTCTTTAAAAATAAGTTGGACTCTTTGACTGAAAACCATTCACTATTTTAGGCCACTAGAATATCATCTAGATCAGCAGTCCCCAACCTTTTTCGTACCAGGGACCAATTTCATGGAAGACCGTTTTTGCAGGGACAGTTTTTGCACAGTTTTCCACTATTGGGCTGCTTGGGGACCACAGATTTAGATAATATGAAAACCCAACTATTATTATTAGTAAGTGGATTGAAATATATTGAGTAATATTGTAACCTGCAGGACACAGTAAGCTTTTGTAGGGCTGAGATCCCACTGGGACACACTAGGATGGCTGAGGTCCAGTCTCACTGGCCAGTGTCTCTGATGTGCCAGCTGTTAAATACTTTTACTATTACCTCAGGGTACTCGACATAATTCCCATCATCAAGGAAATAACAGTCCAATTGGAGTAATGGAACATCAACATGCAAAATTTTAAATAATCACAAAACAATTAGATAAAAATGCAAACAACACTGCCCACCTCAACTCACTTTATTTTTCTTCTTAGCATGTATCCATGAGTGGATGTATAAAATATAGCCATTTGCTGTATTTTGTATTTGCTAAATTTTCTTTTTGCTCACTGATGTACCTTTAACACCTACAACACTGCTTGATTCTGTTGGATAAGTGAATACATGCAGCGGGCATTTAAAGCAGCAAGCTTGCACTGCAGTGGTCAGGGAGAGTCATGGGGGAGGAGAGAGGAGCAGAATCTGGAAGGATGAGATAGTTTTGCAGAAAAGAGGTCCACGCAGGCAGCATGGAATTCAGATAATATCCATCAAGAATAGGGTTTGTGAGTACACTACTCTGGTTGGAACAAAGGAACCCTTGAAGTGGCCAATTTATACTCAAAGGTGTAATGCATGGTCTGTAAGAACTCCTTGGAGCATTTAATTTGACGACTGACTTTCTAAAGCACTGAGGAGGTGAAACCTGTAATGGGTGAGACCTGTAATTATCAACACCGAAACATCCTCCTTCCTTGTCTTCCTTGTACCCTTGCATGGGTAATGCAGATGAAAACATCATTTACAGAAAATGACAAATGGAGGTTATAGATCATTCTCAGCTGATGCTTGGAAAAGGAATGCCACTAAAGAGAAATGTGCACGTGGGTACTGCTGGCTGAGATTTTAAGGATGTTGCCTGAGATTCTGATCTTTTGGATTGCAGTTCTATTTTCCTTTTGTGTTCCCTTTGCTGTATCACGACTTTCCCATTTAAAACCAATTTAAAGACCAACACGTGCACACGTAATTGTGCACTTACACGTGTGTGCACACACACACACATACACATGTGCATGCTCCCAGGCACACAGCTTCCTCCAGCCTAGCTTCTATTTCCTCTCATCTGGCAGCTTTCAGAATAATCTCGCCCACCTGTTAAATCAGAAAATGTCAAGTTTAATTTATAACAGTGAGTAGAAACAGGATGCTACAGAAAGCATTTTAATTAAAATCCTTTAATTGGATACATGCTTCTTGTGAAAAGGGAGCTGTGGAGAGGGCCTCTTTGCCGGCACCTTTCACTCCACTTGCCAGAGATTGTTGCAGGAATGGCCTTGCAATTGGAACCAGCCCTCTGGGGCGGGGGTGGAGGCAGTGGGGAGGGGGCTAGAGGCTGAAAGAAGGGAAATTGGGAGCAATAGATGAAGGACGAAGGGGGTGAATGGCCGTGGATTCTGTGCAGAAATGCAGCCTTGGTGTTTCCCGGAGGCACTTCTGCTGAAACCCATTGGTGTCCTTTCCTGTTGGTTTCTCCTTAATCCTTTCATCATCTTCAGGACGGGATAGGCTCCAGGGGAAATCCACAGGTATTCTGGACTTCAGGCGCTAGTTTAGGAAATCTTGGCATGTAGGTCAATTGGTGAGTGTGGTGGGAGGTGGGCGAGTGACAGCGTGGGGTGGGGGTGGGGGTTCCCTAAGTGACAGCACTTAGCACTGTCCCGCCTACATTGCAGGAGAGAAAGTGTTGGACTCAGTTAGAGTCCAGTTTAAGGGCCGGACAGTGTGTTAAAGTGAGGGGTCCCGTCTGGAAACCCTCCCGAGAACCCACGTGGGCTGACAGCTACAGAGTGTGCCAAGATTGCAGAAGGGCCTGGAAGTGTTTTACTGGATACCCTCAAAGTAGCTGAGAGAAGTGGGAATTGGAAGTCGTTTCGGTGTCAGGTATGTTGCCAAGGAAAAAAAGACCCTAAACTGAGTTCATGAACGATATGGGAGGATGAATGGGTTTTTTTACCTCCTTGGTTTCACTTCAACTTACAGTGCCAGAGGGTGATTCAAGAGAGTCTAGAGGATACTGATTATTTCCTCTGAGTGAAGAAAATCAGTATATGTCCTTTTGGGTACAGAGAAGAGACACATCTTGAAGGATTTTTAAGTGCTATTCATCCATTGCTACTGCTGGGCTCCTAGAGGCTCTGGTTGTCAAGGAAACGATAGTAGCCGGCTTTATTTGTTTACATCTATTGGTTCCCTCTAGTGGTGTGCTGGTAAATGTCTAACAACCAGCTTTGGGGAGCTGGGAGAGGTTAGGGAAGTTTGATTTGTAGCATTTTCCAACTTCCATGGTGTTTACTATTTCCATCAAAGCCCATTTCAAGACTGGTCAAATCCCTAAAATTAACAAATTAGCTGTTGGAAGCCATATGATCTGGTTCTAACATACCACTGGCTCTTTCCTGCTCTTTCTTGTAGGTGGTATTTACTTCCCTGACCCATCGGGGAATTGGCCATTTGGGATTGGCCATATAACTTACTTTGGCCATTGGAATATGAACAGATGACACAGGCCACATACAAGAAAAGATTTAAATGCATTTCTGCGGTTTGCCTCTGCTCTCTTCACCCGCTTTGAGCTTCTTCCCTGTGCTTTGAGAACAGCATGCTCCAGTTAGTGGCTGATCCTTCAGCCTGGGTCCAAGAATGAGACGACACGCAGAGATGCCTAAACTGAGGTGTTCTCAGCATTGCCTGGCAAAGCCACAGCCAAACTGTAACCCTCATGCAATGTGAGCAAGAAATAAATGTTTGTTGTTATAAGGCACTGAGGTTTAGAATCTGAATAGTAAGAAATCTTTTCCACTTAATCAATAAACATCAAACGAGTGTTGGCACTTAGCCAATGCTATGAAATTATATCTAGGTGATGCAAAGGAATTAAAGACTATTGGTTCTGAAAGAAACCTAAAAGCCCAGTCATTTCAACAATCATATGCTACTTGAATCCCCTCTGCAACGTCCCTGCCAAATGTTTGTCTACTTTAGTTACCCTCTTTATACTTGAAAACCTATCCAGTAAACCTATACTAACCCTAACCCTAACCCTAACCCTAACCCTAACCCTAACCCTAACCCTAACCCTAACCCTAACTCTAACCCACTTTTGGAAGGGAGGGTGTGTGTAGGGGGAATCCAAGATTTTGTGAAACAGCACCAGTTTAGAAGGTGCTCCAAGTTAAAGCTAAATCATTTTTGCTTCTTATATTTAGCATTCAGAATTTATGTGCCCTTCTGGTTGTGTTCATAGATCTAAAAGGAATACATGGTGGATGGTCCTATGCCACTTCCACCTTTTTACCCACAGTGGATTTGGCTATAACAATCATAATTAATCAGGAAGACAACAGAGATCATGTGTCGATGACAGCTCATGCTAATTACAAAACCTCAGAGATGCCCCTAAGGGTCCTATTTTATCAGATGTTTTATGCTAAACTGAATCAAGATGTTCACTGATCATTTCAGGTGCTGGTAAATGTGCTAAATAGTGTGGAATGTTATGACCATAAAAGGTCAAGTTTCAAGAGTTTTATTTTTTAATGAAAATTTCCTGGAATCTAAAATGTGAAGTCCAATCATACTGAATTCATTGGCAACCAGACCCGCTCAAAATTGAAACTCCACTTCCCGAGGGGTTGCAAGTCAAGGAGGGGAAAGTCCCCTCAGGTTGCTCCTTCTTTTGCCAGGTTTCAGTTATAACAGAGAATCTTTTCACAAAATGTAGTCAATTTATATTTCAGGCATTTAAAACATATTTCATTGGTTCATCTGGACACTGGAAAATCTTATGTCCCTTCCCAAGTGATTTGGCACATTACTTTGGCACACACTGAGAACTCACACACCTGGCAAACCATCTCGGCTTTCCTGATCCTCAGAAGGGGGTCTTCAAACCTAGAAGCATTTTGGATGGTGAGCTAAGTTCCATGTGCCCAAATCCAAAAAGTGTGAAAACAACCATTCACATTCAAAGATTTAGAGATGGGACTGAGATAAGGGACGGGGTAGGGAAGGAAGGCAGAGTTTCAATGGAGAAAAGAAAAAAAGACGTGTTTATATTATTTTGATCCCAAAAACTTATCCCAGTGAGTTTATTCTCGGTTTCATTAATGTTCATTTTCAGAGACACAGTCATCCCCCTTGTGACTAACTTGAAGTTAGATTTCTTGTAAAGCCTGGGAGTATGGCAAGCCTAATCTTCTAAGATTGAACAAAATGTTCCTCTCATGGGATCACAATGCTGTAAACGTGAGCAAGATCTGTGACTTGGTAGTTACAGTTGCTTCTGTTACCTGTGACTCAGTTGTTAGTTTTACAACAGCCAGGGGACTCTGGAAGTGTAGGGATCTGGAGGACTCTTGCACACATATGTAATAAAATAGTATCCAAGGGCATCATTCAGGCTCCAGAGTAATGATTCTTTATGACACATGGAACGTGTCCAGTATAGTGCCTGGCACATAGGAGAGATGCAGTAATGTTTGTTTCCCTATAACCATTGTCACTGAAATGGGATTCAGCACTAGAAGTGACTTGGCACTTTAGCACTAGGAAAAAGTTCTTTTTTTTGCCAGATTTTGATTATTGAACTGTAACTCCTGGAGATTCCATATTGGATTATATTTGTATCAATATGGAATATTTACACTCAGAAGTCATTTGATTATTTGGTGACAGAATGAATGGACTAATAAATGATTGAAATCAGAGTTTGACTGGGGGCATAGTAAGGCAAGTAGGTGTTTTTTTCCTTGGTTCTAATTTCTCTTGGACATATTTTAATTTTGTTCTGCATGTGGAGATAGAAAAATGTTTCTCTTATCTGTGGGGATCAGTAGGGACTAGGTGGGAGGTTGGGAAGTGAGGAGGGAGAAATCCAGGCGTCTGAAAACCAGGGCCAGCAAGTAAGGAGATGAGAAAGAGTTCTGGGAATCCAGATGGATCTTGGATAAAGAACTGGAGGTAGTGTTTAGAAAATTTCATAGAATTTATGGGGTAGCAGGTCACAGATAAGGGGAAGAATTATAATGTCGTTCATTGACTCATTTATTATTTATGTACATTTATTCATTTCATAAATATTGAGTTTCTACTATACATTAGGCACTTCATTGCTTACCAAGATACAATAGTGAACAAGACTGACACAGTCTTTTAAAGTCTAATTGAAGAAAGAAGGCAAAGGGACACCATTTAAAATTCTTTTGTACCAACATCAAATTCTGCATTCTTTAGTGCTTTGCTAGAGATAAATAATTCACAAGTATTATCTCCTTTGTGAAGGGCTCCACTGAAGAAAACACTGTTGTCTATGGTGGTACTCTAATTAAGAACGTTTCTAATTTTTTTAGGGTATGTGTGTAGAATTTCTAATTTACTGATGGGTTTTTCGCTGAAGTCAAAGTAGGAAACATTTGGTTGCGTGGTGTAGTATGTGAGCAAGCTGGCCCACAGAAGCACTCACTGGTAATGAGGAAAATGATATCTTGTGGCTAACAAGGAAAATAGAGATGGAGGCAGTTTTCTTCTAGCAGAAAAAGAGAATGTGGTAGCTGAGTTGGTTCTGGCAGGAAAAAGGGAGACATGGCAAAGGAATTATGTATTATAATATCCACATTTTGGAAATTATAGTCTGTGAGCTACATATACTAAATCACAATTAATTTGAATAAGGATTATTTCTTTGGAGTGGTTTTCAGGTATTTGGGAGTGATCTTGAGCAATATTTGGTGCAACCAAATTGCAAAACCTTGGAAGCATTTGAACACCCCCCCCCCCCATGCTTCCTGAAGTTCATTGTTGTGGTATCAGATCTAAAATACTCTTCACACAGCCAGCTCTAAGTCATCTGTGGGAATTCAGGCCAAGGTTGGTATACGTTTTTTATGCCCATTTGGAGTGATTCCAGGTGGCGTAAAGACCAGCAGAAGCATGGCGACAGTAACTCATTTCTGGTTCAAGTGTGGTTTTATGACTGTGTCTCCACAGAGTTCCATGCCATCTCCTCTCTCTCTCTCTCTCTCTGTGCTTCTCTAAAGATACTGCCTTATGTAAGAGCTGGTAAAGGTCTAACAGCAAAGTGGCATGCCAGGAGAGGCCATTCATCAAAGAGCAAAAATAAGTCATAGTCTAAAAACTATAGACAATAGTCTAAAAAATTACATTTCTTTTAATTACTGGTTCCTCAGTGCACTCTATTTTAGGACCCATTACTATTGTTTGGCCACTATATCTTATTTTCTGTGATTCTCTCTTTCAACTGCTGTGGGATAAATGTGCTTCCTGGAAAAATGGTGATGTCAGTCATTTAACTTCCATTTTCCTGGGAGCCTCATTTTTCTTTTCCACTCTCTGTTTGTTGCCCAGCCTTTATGAAAGTTTCTTCTCAGGAAAAGATCTGTCACGAATCATTCACACCTTGATGAAAATTTAAATCAGTATATTACCTTTCCCTGGGGTATTTGTGCTTTAAGATTTGCCTCTAAATATGTAACAGCCTTTTTTTTCCTGTTTCTAGAAGAATTTAAGCTCCATTCACCAATCAGTGGAACTGGTATTTTACCAGAAAAGAGCCCTCCCTTATTTCCCTGTTATTCCACTAGGCAGCTCTTATGTATAAGGCTGGCTCTTCCCATGAACTGTACTTCAATTACCCATCTTGGATGCTAAAAGCCTGAATCCACTCTGGCTTAGGCTCCATGGAAGCCAAGAAGAAGCCAGTGTTCATCTCTGTAATGAGACAGACGATCCTAGAAGGACGGATCTGTAAAAAAGTAGCTGGGTGTGGCCGATCCTTTTGTTCACATGATAGCCACCCTCCAAGATGACCCCCAGTGATTCAATCTCCTAGAATTCAGACCCTTATGTAGTGTTCTTCCACTTTGAATCAGGGCTGGTTCTGTGTGACCAATAGACTATGGTAGAAGTGACACCATGTGTCCTGAGGATGGGTCATTAAAGACATTGTAGCTTCTGCCCTTATGTCTTGGATCTCTTACTCTGGGAGAAGCTAGCTTCCACACCATAATACATACTTAAGCAGCTTCATGAAAATACTCATGTGGAGAGAAACTGAGGTTTTCAACATCAGCCAGAATCAACTTGAAAACCATGTGATCCAGCCACTTTGGAAGAGGCTCTAGCCCTGCTCAAGCCTTCAGCTGACTGCAGCCCCAGCTGACATCTGATGGCAACTTCATAAGAAACCTTAACTGAGAACTTCCAGCTGAGTTACCCTCAAATTTTTGATGCATAGAAACCATAAGAGATGATAAATTTTTACCATTGTAAAATTTTGGGGTAATTTGTTACTTAGCACCATCTCTTAGTCTTCCAAAACCAAACAGATATTCTGGAATTCTTCATGTGAAATGCTGGCAACAAGTTTGCCCCAAAATGAGTTGTATTTTTTTTCTAATAGGATAAGGTGAATCAATTGAGGGCAATCTGGCCAAATACAATTTCTTAGGAAGCAAGTTGATCAACATAATATATTTTGGGAATGTTTTTAATAACGGCCTATCTCTAGTTTCATGATGTTATTTATTCTGGTACATCGTGGAATATTGTTTTGCAACCTCTATGAATCTTCAGGAATTTTTACTTGCCTTTCAGGATCTGGGGAGTTTCTACTTTTATTTTGTTTTTATAAATCTATTTCTCCAGTGACTAGGACATATTTTGGCTAAATTGCTGTTGGACCACTTAATTTCCACAAAATTTCTTTCAGTCGAATTGTTTTTGGCTAAATAATCCATCATGTGGTGAAACTTTTTATATTTTACCTTTAATTGACCTATAAAACTTTCAAAAACACATTCTGTAAATTGATATGAAAAACAAACCCTTACATTAGAATGAATTGGTGATAGGAAATGTAATAGGTGGTCTCCAAGAGGATCTTAATGATCCCTTGTATTCATGCTCTTGTATAATTCTCCCTCTTTGAACATGGCCTGGACTAACGGATCCACTTCTACTGCATAGAATATGGCAGAAGTGTTGGGATATAACTGCTAAGTTACATGCTCCTCTTATAACCTTCCAAGATTAGGTTATAAAAAGAATGTGGCTTCAATTTTGGGAATACTCTTCCATTCTCTTTTGGATTGCTCACCCAGCTGTCACATTATAAGGCAGGGAAAGCCAGGCAGGGAAACCTTATATATAAGCTGGGAAAGCCAGCTGTCACATTATAAGGCAGCCCTACGAAGGCCTTACTATAAAGAGTATATAAAAATCAGGTTGGGACTAGAGAGGAGACTCAGTAGTTGGACCAGTAATTGTTTTTCTGTTTGAGTAACAAGAAACCCCCAAAACCATGAGGCCAAGGTTTCCCTGAGGATTGTTGGACAGCCTCGGTATTTGGTGGAGTCCTAATCTGCACAGGTGTTTTCATGAGTACTTATAGTAGAGAGTGGTCCTAGCATGACCCTTTGTATGAGGGATTGCATCCTGCCAATGGCCACACAAATGCATTTGGGAGTAGACTTCCCTCAGTCGAGCATTTGAGTGAGACCGTATTCCTGGCCTACAGCTTGGCTGCAACTTCGTGAGACAACTTGAGCTAGACATACCCATCTGAGCCATGCCTGGATTTCTAATTCTCAGAAAGTATGAAATAATAAGGGTTTATTATTTTAAGCCTCTAGTTTTGGAGTAAATTGTTACATAATAATGGAAAACTATTATAGTACAGGGAAAAGAGCATTGGATTCTCAATAGGGTCCTAAAAGGTGGATTTATATTCTTTGCTTTATATTTACTGTAAAATCAAACCTTACTCCTGGCATTGTCTGATAATGCTGCAAACTGGCTTGCTGGGGCTCATTACCAACTCTTCCCTCTGCCTTCTCACCCTTTCACTGAGCCAGTCACACCCTAATGTAAGCATTGGTCTGTTTCCTGCTACAAGCCCACCCTCTTGCCCTCTACCTCCCTCCTTGTTTTTAATCAGACTAAAGAAGGGGCAAAGTGATTTGAATAAAGTGAGACAGCAATGCCCCTGAACAGATGCACTTGGGAGAGAATGTGACAGAATGTCCAGGAGGATGTGTTGGGGCCCTTGGAATCTGGCCCGGCAATGTGGCCGATGATCACCCGACATGGCACAGAGAAGCTGAGGGCTGGGAGTGGGAGACCCAGGTGACAGCTGCAGTTTTTATAGCCTGGCTTGGGAGACAATTGGGAAGCGATCTGTTCTGCTATTTTGGGGACAGGATTTATGCTTGCCCTTAGAATCTAGAATCTTTCTGATTAGCAGTAAAAGCTGAGCTTGGACCTTTTCTTTTCTTTCTTTCTTTCTTTTCTTTCTTTCTTCTTTCTTTCTTTCTTTCTTTCTTTCTTTCTTTCTTTCTTTCTTTCTTTCTTTCTTTCTTTCTTTTTCTTTTTTTCTTTCTTTCCTTTTCTTTTTTCTTTCTCTAGAAACACCTCTGTTCCTCATTTCTTGGGTCAAGTGTAGGAGTGGTTGCTATGTGAACAATATTTGTGTTTCCACAAAACGCCTATTCATACAACATACTCTGACTTCCTTTGTAAGCTTCAGAACATATGTCCTAAGAAAAATAACCCCATTTGAAGTCATTGCAAAAGTAGTGGGGGCATTCGACAGTACATGATAAGGACATGCAGAAACTCAAAAGGGCAGAGTTTGCTAATGACATTGGTATTCCTTGGTGGCAACTAAACTTCTAATCCATGACCTTGCCATAGATAAGCTCCTATGAAGAGATTACAACAAGGATCAATGAGATAGAAATTAATAAAAATAACAAAGCTAACTACTGATTAGGTATCTCTGACTGAGCTTGAGTTCCAAGGATTCTGTGTACAGAAATAGTCTCCTTAAGGTGACAGCCTTTTCACTTTCTCTGAATGCAGGGCTGGAACACTGGGTAGTGACCTTGCGGAGCTGGCTCTGTGAGGTCGGTTTCTTCCCCCCAAAACACACCATACAACATCGGATTGTAGGCATTCAGTAGGCCATCGGATTCTGCCGGGTTGAAAAACTGTTCTTTTCTACCATCCAACCTATAAGGACAAGCATTCAGAGCAAATAGGATGGGAGGGTGAGGCCAGAATAAAAGAGGGAAAGAAGCCAAAACAGGGAACAGAAGGCAAGACAACAGTGGCAGAAGATTGTATTCCATCTAGGGGACCATCTTCCTTTAGATTTCCTTTGAGTCCGTAATGCAGTAAAAGGCACTGGGCCCAAGCCCCGTGAACTCTTTGCTGTTTTAATTCCTATCAAGGAGGAACTCAATAAAAAGAAAAAGATACACAGAGCAGATTGCGATTGGAGAGAAGACTGAGTAGTTGGACCAATAATGGGTTTTCTGTTTCAATAAAATAAACTCCCCAAACCACGAGGCCAGGTCTTCCTCCATACAGCTGGATGGCCTGGGCATTTGATGAAGTCCTAACCTGCCCAGCGCTTTCCCCCGAGTTAGCAGACACGGGGCCTGGCAGTACCTCAATGTGTATGACAGATTAAAGCACGGACCTTATGTCCTAAGGACACCTGCTCCTCCATGACCTAGTCACATTTGGAAGTTCTCACTTCCTAATACCAGCACCTTGAGGGCGAGGATTTCAACATATGGATTTGGAGGGTGGGCACAGACATTCAGACCATAGCAAAAAATGATAAAATATATTTAAAAATACCTAATAAAATTAAATTAATTCCCTCCTTCATCAAAATTTATTGAGCATCTGCTAAGGGCCTAATATGTTCCATACCTTCCTGAGTCTCAAGTGTGGTAGAACTGAGCCTGGCCTGTCTTGTTCAATCCGCCAGTATCTGATAGATTCTGCTTTAGAAGATGCCAGCTTTTCTTCAGGAGTTAATTCAAAGCCCATTTAGTTCAGGCCACACAGATCTTCTCCCCACTAAGGATTGAAAATTGTGTCTCCTCATGAGGATGCAGAAGGACCTGTGAGTTTAGGCAGAGAAGAAGAGGAAACATGCTCAGGGAACGCTCTCATTAGCAATCTTTCAAGTCGTGGGTAGTGGGTAGAGGCTACTTGTGTGATTATAAAGCTCTCAGTTGTCCTGGCAGGGAGGACAGTACGCACGCTTCCTGGGGAATGCTGCAGTCAGGTGACTCTACTTCCTGTTTATTGCGGCTGTGTCTCCAGGGACACACGCCCAGCGCTGCATCAAGACAGCTCTCTCACCTGAAAATTTACCTGTTTTACTTCGCATTCCAAAATGACTGAATAAACAAAATTCAGTTACTCAGGAAATACTGACTATATGCCATGCTGTGTTAACAGGTACAGGTGTGCAAATAAGTCAGTATTTATGTTTTTTTTAATGAGAACTTTCTAGAAACACTTCTAGTAACACTTTCACCACAGAAAATACTCCAATATCGGGAATATGACAGCTGAATTATTCATTCATACATTCAATGGTTTTCTTAATGACTGCTGATCACATAGCAGGCACTGAGCACAGAGTTGGGAGCAAATATAGACATGGTTTCGGATAGTGTAGTTTATGTTTTGGGAAATGTACACCTTTTTCCTTCTGATGGGTCATATAATATGGGAAGTTATTCACATTGCATTGTTACAAGACAGTTTTGCATATAATGGTTTACTGACTGAACCCTTTTCTGCCTTCAGATGCTTCTAAGAACACAGCAGTGTTTCTTGATTCACTGACCAAAACCTCACAATGAATTATGTGGACCCACACTTATCAAGTACTTTATTTTTCACTCCATCTCTAGATAGTTCTAAGTAAGTAAAGATGGAGAGAGTAAGTTAAGGAAGTATGAGACAATCAGGCACCTCGGGTGAGCAGAGTCTCACTCAACTTTGTTCCCTTTTTCTAAATCAACTCCATGATTTCCTTACCTCTCTCAAAGACCCAGATTTTGGAGGTGGTGAGAGTGAAGGTAGATTCATACTGGTTCTGTTCTATAGGGAAGGGGGCAGTCACTTGCCAGCAGCAATTTTTCATGATTTCCCCTATGCACGCAGTTTTGAGGCCTGCAGAAAGCTGTGCGCAACCCAGGCCTTTCTGTAAGTCCGCTAATGATCACCCAATCCACTGGAGAGAATTGATTGTGTCAAAACTCATGAAGAGCTGCAGGCTGATCAATGTCTCACTGAAGTCAAATTTCACACGAAGCTGCCCAAAGCTGGAATTAAATGTCAGGTACAATTTAGCGCTGACGCCCTAGCAGGGCCTTTGGAGAGGGAGCCTCGCTCCTGATTCTGCCTGTCACAGTCCCTCCCCCACGGCGAGCTCTCCTGGCTGGGTGATCAGGGCCTGGCAAGCTGCCACACCGCAAGTCTCTGGGTAAGAGCTGCAAAAGTGGGAATGCGGTGATCCGGGCTGCTCAGAGGCTGTGGATCCTGTCAAGGCTAGAAGGGAAATGTCCTGGGGAAGAAAAAAGAGAGGTGTTGGGTGTCAGGTCTGATTTAAATAAGGCCGTGGCATGGATTGGTGAGCCCTAAAAGGTAACTTTCTGGAAGGAATCCCGTGAGGAACAGAGGAGGACTCAGGGGGAGCTGGAGGAGGGCTGCCTTATGCCATGTGTGACCAGGCTCGGAGGCCATCTTGACTGAGTTCTCCCAACTGCTTGTGCTGAGCCCCAGAAATGTCCTTCACATGCCTTCTGATCCAGGCAATTCATTATGAAGCAAACATTTTGCATTCACCACTCAATTTAAAAACTAGAACATTATTGGTAACTTAAAAGCCCCCTTTATTCCCTGCCAGATCACACCCCAGAAATAGTCACTATCCTGAATTTTGTTTTAATATTTTCTTACTTTTAAAATAATTTCTCACTGATATGTGAATTTTTAAGAGATTGTTTTTAGTTTTGTCTGTTTTCAAATTTTATATGAACTCTATCACAGTGTGTGCGTTATTCTTCTGCGATTTGCTTCTTTCACTCCAAAATTTTGCTTTTGAAAGTCATTCATGTTAACGCTGTAGGTAATTTATTAACACCACTTCCATTTTATAAATGTGCCATAATGTATTTTTCCATGTTATTGCTTATAGATATCTAGTTGTTTCCTTTTTGCTATTGTGAACAATATTACTTTGGACATTTGTACCTGTATCCTGATACACATACATGCAATAATTTGTCGCTAAGGTATGTACATAATTGGGAACCAAATTTCTAGTCACAAACCATAAGCTTGTTTAGATTCACCAGGTAGTGTTGAACTTTTCAAAGCGGCTGCACCAACTATATTGTCAGTGCTAATGAATGAGAATTCCTTCTGCTTTATATATATCCTTGCCACCTCTTGGTGCTTTCAACTTTTCAAATTTTTGGCACTCTAGTGAATATAAAATTACATATCACTATGGTGTTTTGATTTTTATTTTCTCCATCCAAATTGGAAAGGAAGAAGTAAAATTGCCTCTACTTGCTGATGACATAATTTTACATATAGAAAACCCTAAAGAATACACACACACACACACACACACACACAAATTGTTAGAACTCACAAATGAATTCAGCAAAGTTGAAGAATACAAAATCACCATACAAAAATTAGTCGCATTTCTATACTAACAATGACCAATCAAAAAGGAAATTAAGAAAACAATCCTATTTATAATATCATCAAAAAACCCGAAATACTTAAATATAAACTTAACCAAGGAGATGAAAGACTTGTACACTGAAAATTATAAAATATATCTGGAAATAGTTAAAGAAGACATAAATAAATGGAAACATATCTTATGTTCATGGATTTGAAGACTTAACACTGTTAAGATGTTAATACTACCTAAAGCAATCCGCAGGTTCAATGCAATCCCTACCAAAACCCAATGTAGTTCTTTGTAGAAGTAGAAAAATACATTCTCAAATTCACATAGAATTGCAAGAGACCCCAAGTTGCCAAAAGAATCTTTAAAAAGAGGAACAAAATTGGAGGCCTCATACTTGCTGATTTCAAAATGTGCTACAAAGCTACAGTAATTGAAACAATGTGGTATCAACATAAGGATGGACATATATACAAATGGAACAGAATAGAAAGCCCACAATAAAATCTTGCACATATAATCAAATGACTTTCAACAAAGTTGCCAAGACCATTCAATTGGAAAGATAGTCTTTTCAACAAATGCTTAGAGAAAACTTGGTCCATAGGCAAAAAATGAAGTTAGACCTTTAGCTTATACCATATTCAAAAATTATAATAACTCTAAATGGATCAAAGACTTAAATGTAAAAGCTAACATTGTGAAACTCTTAGAAGAAGACATAGGGGAAAAGCTTAATGACATGGGATTTGGCAATGATTTCTTGGATACGATGCCAAAAATGCAAGCAACATAAAAATAAGTAAATTGGACTACATCAAAATTTAAAACTTCTGTGTATCAAAGGACACAATCAACAGAGTGAAAATGCAACCTATGGAATGAGAGAAAATATTTGAAAATCATACATCTGATGAGGGGTTAATAGCAAGAATATACAAAGACCTCCTGTAATTCCACAACAAAAAATCAAACTTGGTTCAAAAATGGGCAAGGAACTTGAGTATGCATTTCTCCAAAGGAGATAAACAAAGGGCCAACAAGCACATGAAAAGATGTTTGCCATCACTAATCATTAGGGAAATGCAAATCAAACCTACAATGAGATACCATCTCGTACTCATTAGGATGGCTATTTTAAAAAAACACATACAGAGAAAATAACAGTTGTTGATGAGGATGTGGAGAAATTGGAATCTTTGTGCACAGTTCCTGGGAATGTAAAATGGCACAGCTGCTACGGAACATGGTATGGAAGTTACCAAAAATGTCAAAAATAGAATTACCATATGATCCAGCAATGCCACTTCTGTGTTTATATCCAAAAAATTGGAAATAGCATCTCATACAGATATATTTACACTCATGTTCATAGAAGCATTATTCATAGAAGCATTATTCACAATAGCCAAAAGGTGAATGCAACCCAAGTGTTCACTGATGGATAACTGGATAAATGAAATGTGGTATTTACAAACAATGAATATTGTTCAGCCTAAAAAGGAAGGAAATTCTGATACATGCCACAACATGGATGGTCTTGAGGACATTATGCTAAGTGAGATACGCCAGTCACAAAAAGAAAAATACTGTATGTTTCCTCTTTTATATGGTACCTAGAGTAGTCAAATTTATAGAGACAGGAAGTAGAATGGTTGCTGCCAGGGGCTTGAGGAAGGGGAGAATGAGGAGTTGTTTAATAGATAGAGAGCTTCAGTTTACAATACAAAAAGAACTCTGGATATCGATTGAACAACAGTGTGAATGTATTTAACACTTCTGAACTGTATACTTAAAAATGGTCAAAGATGGCAAATTTTATGTTTGTATGTTTTAACACAATTTAAAAATAAGAGGTAACAAGGACCAAGCATTATATCTTTGTATCTAGCACAGGACCTAAAGGTTCCTTGCTCATGATAATCAGTGCTAATAAAATGTTTTGACTGAACAAAAAAACAAATCACAGCATTATTAATAGGGTTGGTGTTTGGATGTGAGACAATACAATGTGGTCTTATTTTTCTCCTTCACATTGTTAGGAGAGAGATCTGTTCTGTGGACCAACCAGGGATTGTTGTGAGATAGCTAGATAATAAAAGCTTGCCTTTCTTGTTGCTAAGCCTGACACCATGAAATGATTACGGCGTTTTCTGTTTCCATCCGGTTATCTCCACTGCAAAGATGCGCTGAGCCAGCAGGAGGAGCGCTCTAACTTTATTTATGACTAGTCAAGTAAGAACCAGTATTAGCCAGCAATTACTGAGTACTTCATATGCTGGGCATAGTTTTATGCATTTTTAATGTATTATCTCATTTAATTAAAAAATAATATGAGGAATATACCATTATTTTCTTCATTTAAAATATCAAGAAACTGAGGCATAGAGGGTTCAATATTTTTCTTAAGGTCACAGAGGTGACATTTGAAGTACGACTCTGGAGTCTCATTCTTAATCTGGATAATAAAAAATGGATAGTTAAAATGTTAATAAAGCCATCATTGGTTGATGTTACGGAACTTGTGAATCACCCAACCGTCTCCCTTTTGACCTTATTTCAGCCCAGCCAGTCACCATGATTCCTATGCCTTGATCTTTCCCACCTCTGGACTTGTGCACATTTTGTTTTGACAGATTATGAATGCCCTGCTGTTTCCTTCTGGTTATTTCCTACAGAATGGGGGAAAATATTCTCAAACTATACATCCAATAAAAGGCCAATATCCAGAATCTACAAAGAACTCAAACAAATCAGCAAGAAAAAATATAACTCCATCAAAGTGTGAGCAGAAGACATGAACAGAAGTTTTTCCAAAGAAGATAGACAAAAGGCCAAGAAACATATGAAAAAACGCTCAATATCACTAATCATCAAAGAAAGTAAATTAAAACTACAATGAGATATCACCTTACTCCTGTCAGAATGGCCTATAGTCAAAAAACAGTGGATGCTGGCGAGGATACAGACTAAAGGAACGCTTATGCACTGTTGGTGGGACTGCAAATTAGTACCACCTCTATAGAAAACAGTATGGATATTCCTCAAAAAAATAGATGTAGACTTACCATGTGACCCAGCAATCCAACTGCTGGATATGTATCCAAATGAAAAGGAGTCATTTTATCAAAAAGACACCTACACTCAAATGTTTATTGCAGCACAATTCACAATTGCAAAGATGTGGAATCCACCTAAGTGCCCATCAATTCATGCATGGATTAAGAAAATATGGTATATATATAAATATATATATACACACACACACACATATATATATATACACCACAGACTACTACTCAGCCATAAAAAGGAATAAAATAATGTCTTTTGCAGCAACTTGGATAGAATTGGAGAACATTATCTTAAATAAAGTATCTCAGGAATTGAAAAACAAACACCACATGTACTCTCTAATAATTGGAAGCTAATTGATGGGCACAAAGAGATGTATAGGTCATTGAAAATCAAGAAGGGAGGAGGGGGGAAGAAGCAAAGGGTAAAAACCTACCTATGGAATATAGTGAACATTATTCGGGTGATGGGCACACTAAAGCCCCAACTTAAGCATTATAAAAAGGTATCCATGCAACAAAAACATTAGTACCTCCTTAATATTTTGAAACAAAAAAAGTAGGGTGGTAAAGGCGGTAAGATAACTTGAGCTTGGAAGACAGACAGAACTGAGTTTAGATTGTGTTTGCCATTTACTAACTGGGTCACAATAAACAAAAGATTTAACCTCTAAACCTCAATTTAATAATGTGTGAAGTGAAAATAATAATACCACTTTACAGTGTTCTGTGAATTTAAATGAGATAATGAATATTTTCAGTGCCCAACACTCAGTGGGACCTCCTCTCCACCACTAACATACTCACTTCGTTGGTTCAAAAATGTTTATTGTGGCCCTACTGTGTGAGGATAATACTAGGCATAAAAAGGGGGTTGAAATTGGACATAGGCAGGCTACATCTGTCACATGTTGGGAGCATCTCTTACCTAGACACTGTTTGAATAAATTTGAAAAGAATTTGCTTTCTTGAATATCCTTTCTCTATGATTCCTTGGAGGAAGAAAACCCAGTTAGTTTGTGGAACAGGGTTTTTAAAAAAATATCATGTAAGACATGAAATCCAAAAAACAGTAGTTCCTTTTCCCATTCTTTAGTCCTAAATTCTGAAGTAATTAATCACTTTTAGTTCCTTTAGCTATTTTTACTGTTATCTACTTTCATATTGAAAAACTAGAATACTTACATTGTTAGTTCTTAGTTTATTATTAGACATTACCCATTGACTTCCTGATGGTAAATGGGAATTATATTTTTCACACATCTCTTCTACTGTCTTCCCTCCCATTCTTCCATCAGAGTTACGTCATAATTTTTGTTTAAATTAATATTTGGGACCATTTTTTATCATGAACATATAAATGGTGTTTATTGCAGACACAGTGTACTGGATTATATTTTTACACAAATGTTTGATAATTTTGCACAAATGGTTGACTTTCTGGAGTGAATGAGTGCTCTTTTTTTTAAAAAAAAATAAAACTTTTAATTTTGGGATAATTTTAGAATTACAGACCAGTTAAAAAGATTTCAAAGAAGGTTTCTATATCCCCTTCATTCAACTTCCAGAATATTATGTTATTATGGTACATTTTCAAAACTAAGAAACCAACATTGGTATACTAATATTAAGTAAATTCCAGACTTTATTAGGATTTCACTAGTTTTTCCATTGGTATTCTTTTTCTGTTATAGAATCGTACCTGATATGCCCCATTGCATTTAATGATCATATCTTCTTAGTCTTGTCTGGTTTGTGACAGTTTCTCCGTCTTTCCTTGCTTGACCTTCACAGTTTTAAGAAACACTGGCTAGATATTTTATAAAATCTTCCTCAATTTGGGTTTGGGTTTTAATTTTTTTTACATCATTAGATTGGGGTTATGGGGTTTTGGAAAGAATCGCAAAAAGGTGAATTACCCTTTACATCTTATATCAGTGGATACATGCTCTTAACATGAGTTCTCCCTGGTGATGTTAACCTTGATTAGCTGCCTAGGTAGCGTTTAACAGCAGCATTTTCCACTATAAATTTAATTTCCTCCCTCTACACTTTATTTTTTATAAGCAAATCAGAAAGTTCAGCTCACACTCAAGGAGGAGGGTAATTAAGCTTACTCTCATGGAAGCAAAGGGGCTGTCTACATAAATTATTTGAAATTCTTCTGTAAAGAAGATTTGTCTCTTTTCCTCCATCTGTTTACTTAGTCAACCAGTTATTTATATCAGTAAATATAAATATCAGTAAATATAAATATAAATCCTGGATTTTTATTTTATACTTTGAGTTATAACTCAATACTATCTTAGTTATTTTGTTGCTCAAATCTTTCCAGCTTTGGTGATTGAGAGTTCTTCCAGGTTGATTTCTGCATCCATTTGACATTCCCCCGTCCTTACTTATGTTTTTTGAGCACTGTCTTATTTTTTGGCACTATAAGATGTTCCAGTCTCACTTTGCATTTTTACCTCTTGGCCCTAGAATTAGTCATTTCTCCAAGGGTTTCAGTTCCTTTTAATGGGGGAATAGTATTCAAAAATCAAAATCTGACTGTGGCGGCTTTATTTGTAATCTGCTTCGTTTTCTATCATTAATTTTTCTCAGATGTTCCAGTGGCTCTACTAACTGGCTTTTAATTATACTTCCAAACGTTCAAACATGTAAGGTTGTCAATTCCATTTCCCTCTAGATATCTGTCTCCCAGAGTCATCTATCCTTTTGATTTCACTTGGCTTTTATTCCAGACCTATTTCACTGTTGCCTTTCTGGACTTTTCTCCTTTGTCATAATAGGATTTTTTTCTTATTACTAAATTATAATAGAGCTCCCATCTTCTGGATCCCAAATCTCATTCCTCTTTTGTTTTGCTGGAACATATAATCATTTCCTGGATAATGTCCTTGGTATATATATATATCCAAAAAGGTACACAGGAGGTAAAATCTTTTATGTGTAGGTCTGCAAATATCTTTATTTTATCCTCAGACTAAATGGATAGATTGTTGGTGCATCTGAATGTTTAAGGCATTATTCCATTATTCTATTTCCCTCTATCTCCAGTAGTTGCTCTTGAATAGTCTGAAGTGATTCCGATTTTCTATTATATGCTGTCTGCTGTTTTTCCTCCTCCAGTGCTTCTGATTTTTCCAATTATATACCTTTTCAATGATTGTATTTTTTTTTTTTAACCCATAATAAAGCACAGGATGGGGCATTCTGATGTGGAGACTCACGCCTTTCAGTTCGGGGAAATTGTATTTTTTGTTCAATAGTTTACTTTTTGTCGTTTTCTGCCTCCAGAACTATTATTACTTTATCTGTAATCTGCTGTTTTCTATCACTAATTTGAATGTTATTCCTGAATTGATTTATTTTCTTTTGTCCTTCATAGTCTTTTATATTTTGACTTATTATTTCCCTTATTTTCTGAGATATTTTCTTGACCTTATCTCTACTTCTTCCACTCAAATTATTATATTCACATTTTTAAAATAATTTTTTGAGAGTTCCTTCTCTCTATCTTTCTGTCTCTGTTCATTCAGTTCTCTTTTCCATGGTGTCCTGTTTGTTTTACAGATGCATTATCTGGTCTTCGGTTTTGGCTGATATCTATGGGAATGTATCATTCCTTCTCCCGTCCACTAGATAGATTTGTTTCTACCTAGAACTCCCAGTTGAATGTCACTCTTTTTCAGGATTTTTAAGGCATTATTCCATTCTTTTCTGGCTTTAGTGTTTATTACTGTGATGTCTGATATTATTCTGACTTCTAATTCTTTGTACACAACCTGGATTTTCCCTGTCTACAAGAATCCCTTCATCTCTGGCACTCTGAAATTTTACATTACATGCCTCCTAGTATAGGAGACATGTTGGTGCTTCAGTTGGGGACATAGTCTATCTATGGGTATAAATAATGATAATTCCTAACTGTTATTGAGTGCTTATTATGAAATGAGACACTGTATTTGAGTATATCCTTTTGCTCATACACACCCTAAACAATTCTATGAGATAGATACTATTATTATCACTATTTAAAAAAGGAGGAAACTGAGGAACAAAAAGCTAAGTAACGTCAAAGATAAGGGCAAAGAAGAAGGCACGAGCTTTCTGATTGTAGATTATATGTTTATGGACAACATCAGGATTACAGTAAATCTCACAGACTTGAAAGCTACTCTCTCGTCAACTAACTTTGCACATCCTTGTTATGATATGTGGATTTTACGGTTTAACCCTCAGACATTAATCTTAATGCCAATATCTTGGCGAGGGGTTGGGGTGGAGGAAAACTCCTAATAGGAAAATTTAAATCTGATGCAGGTTTCAGTGAAGTGCCACTGTACCTTTTAGACAAAAAATCAAAATGATAAATTTTGTGTTAAAAAAAGTTTACGTTAAAAACCTGAATCTTTCTGGTCCATGAAACCTGCTGGTGCCAGCAGTAGTAGCTGTGTGGCGAGGGGAACAGGGGCACAGTTTCACGCTTTCCTTGCCTCATAAGTGAGTCCTCTATTGTAAGTATCATAACACGCCGCTCAGAAAAGTGGTGCCAGCAGTGCAACCGCTGATTGGAGAGAGATCCAGACTTTTTGGGGGTTGCTGCTATATGTGAGTGAATTAATCTTCGGGGAGACAGTTTTGTTGCATGCTAAGGATCCTGCAAAGCGGGGGAGCTGGGACAAAGATTGGAAGGCAAACCAGTTCAGTCATGTGTGGACATATTTTTAATAAATTGTCATTCAATTGAAGCAACTGGCCTTTCTGAGTAAAGCTTTTTGGACATGAGTCAAAATTACTAGGGATTTAATGGTACTTCTCTAGAACAACCTTCTGAATTATCCAAAATAAGCATTTGCACACAGGCACTTAATGCTGAGTAATTAGTGTCTGCCTGGATAACGCAGCAGCTAATGAGCTGGGGTGTAGCAGGGGCACACTGAGTCACTGGAGAAGCCCAGAGGGCTGGCTGTGAAAATAGCCCTGAGCTTGCCAGGGTTTTTGGTAATAGCTGGAACATTTTTATAGGTGCATCATTAGCGAGTTCAAGCCTAAAACTGTATTGGCTCTAGAAAAGATTTCACACTACACTGCAGACACAAATGCATCTTTAGATTAACTTGACAGTCGATTTCTGCATCCTCTATGGGCAAAACTTTTGAAAGCATAATGCTCTGCAGTAGATCACACCTGAGTTGAGAGATAGATTTGGCCTAAAAACTAAAATCACCAAGTAGATAATCTTTAGTGTCTCCATTTAGAAGCCATTTCTGTCCCTTTTAAATAATCCTGTGGCACACTTTCTAGCCCCCAATATTTTTTATCCAGGTAGAGATGTCTGTCAAAAGGAGTACCTTAATAGTTTACCGATAATATTTACTGAATAAATATTACACCATAATATTTTACCCAAGAGTTTAAAAAAGATTATGAATTATGCATTTAAGAAGCTTGGTAATAAAGGAATTTTTTTTTATTGGGGGAAAACTACAAAGCATTTACAGTACAATGTTTATAGTCACAATTTGTAGTGAGCTGATTTCCCAAAATATATTACCACTCAAGTTGACTTATCTTGTTACATTCAAAAACCTACTCTGTCAAAGT
>CAUYRT010092843.1:0-89085 GCA_963574885.1 Lepilemur ruficaudatus | reverse complement strand
GACCCCTAATTCCGCTCCCCAACTACTTTTCAAGCATATCCCACCCCTCCACAGTGACCCCCCCATGTCGCTCAGCCTTGGGTCTACCCCCCACCCCCCAATTCCCAGTGGTGACACAAGACCCGAAGAATGGGTTCCACTTGTACTCACCATCAAATTGGTATTGACAGACATTTTATGTGTAGCTAAACCTTTAGTCAAGTTTAAAGGCATTTTTTAAGAATGCAAAACTAAGAGAGCTTAACAATAACTTGGAACCAAAATGTCTGTCCCCCCATAATATCCTGAAATAAAAAAACCCAAAAAACAAAAACCATCAGGCTCTTGCTAGATCAAGTACTGTAGGATGTGTTTTATAAAAGAAGAAATGTGAACCCAGAAAGATGTGAGATATAAGAAAAAATGGTAAAAGTTAAATAACAGAATAATTTCTGTGAGGAATTGATAAAATATCAATAAATTTCATTAGTTTTTGAATGCAAAAGTAATATTAATAATTATGCTTATGCAAAAAATGTAAAATAAACTCTAAACAATAAGTACTATAATGAGGACTGGTGTTTAGTGGTAAATCATGTGTTTTAAGTTATTATTTATGTTCAAGAAAATATTAAAAATACAGAATACTTATAAATGGTTAAAAATTTATAATTACTTATGTATGTGGAAAAAAATTAATGACAACCACTACCACCTAAAGTTATTCATATAACTCATAATTCCTAAAGCATCAGAGGGGATTAATAAATACAGAAAATATATCAATCCAAGAGGAATAAAGAAAGAAAAGAAAGGAAAAAAGATGATAGAAATATCAATTAGTTGAAGTGAGTAAAAGTTGCCGTTATTAAATATATTATCAGACTGGATTTTGAAAATCCAGCTATGTTTCTTAAAGGGAATCACTTAAAACAAAATGACACGGTAAGTTTAAAAAGTAAAGGAATGAAAATGACATACTATGCAAATATTAACCCAATGATAATGACTCAATGAAGCAATAACCTAATGAAGCAATAATTCATTCCAGAAAAATGGGATCCAAGGCAAAAACATTACTAGAGATAAAGAAATACATTATTCAATAACAAAAGTTTAAACAATACCTGGCAAACTAAATAATAAAAAATATGGAGGCACTTAACAATATATCCTTAAAATAAAAGAAGCTAAATTTATATCATTATTTGCAAAATTGACACATTATCATTAATAGGTTTTTAAATATCTTTAGCAGACACTGACAGATTAAATAGACAAAAATAGCAAATAAAATTAGCATGCTTTATCATATATGTGAGTATACATATTCAAATATACATAAATACACTATACTCAAAAACTGATAATATAATTTTTTTAAAATACACAAAGTATACCCTTATATATGAAACACATATGTATACATATATATTTATGATATATGTGGTTACCAAGAATATAAAATATTTCAAAGAATTGATATTGAATAGACCATAAACTACAATGCAATTAATTTAGACATTGGCAATAAAAGAGTGTAACTGTGCTGTTATTTTTCGTTCGGCAACTATGACAAAGTAAGAGAAATATTTTTGAGACAGTGGTTCTCTCATTGACTGAGCATTAGAATTATATGGAAAGGGGGTCTATAATAAATATTGATTCCTGGATCTCACCTCCAGGGATTCTGAGGAAATTGGTCTCTGGGATATTTAACCCAGGGATCAAGATTTTTAAAAGCTCTCCAGGCAATTCTAATGTGCAGTCAAAGCTGAGTATGGTTGATTGAGGCTACCTTGTAAGTGTTACAGCCTTTAAAGATGGGATCACAAAGACAAATGCTTTTGCTTCTGTTCAGGAGTTATCAACAAGATACAATCTCTATTGAAAGCCAAGTGGCTGGTGATGTAATCACCACAGCAGCTGTCAAAGTGCCTTCAGTTACTGCGACCAGATTCCTCCATCTGTCCCTTATTTCCTTGGTTTACAATCAAGCACACATCTTAATTGACCCTTGCACAAAAGGCATCTGACTGTGAGCTGCTGTGGTCTCTATTTGTGAAGGGGTCTGAGTCAATCATTTTGCTCATCTTCTCATGGGAAATGAAAGTAGCAGACACACCGAAGCATCTCTCTTTGGTCTAATCATAGGGCCAGATGTGACCAGGCATGACGTTCTCCCTTAAGATGAGTGAATTGGAGTGATAGCCGAATGTTTTGGAGTTGGCCAAAAGCAAAGATTAATGATCAAGGTTTTCAATAATAGAATTCTATATGGTTTGATAAATTACAAGTAATAAAATATAATGGATGACTATGTGGGCTTTGAAATTAGACAGATTGGGAACAAATCCTAGCTCAGTTAATTATTAGCTATGAGACCTTAAGCCCATCACTTATTTGTAAAATTTGTGACATTTAAATGAGATGATGTAGACAAAGTGTGTAGCTCAGTACCTGACACATAGTAATTGTGTGGTGGCATCCATTACTATTGTTATTGTTGTTACTTAGTAATTTTCCAAAGATATATACCACTTGGGTCGTGCTGGCTGTCAGGTTTTTTTTGTTGTTGTTGTTTTGAGACAGAGTCTTACTCTGTCGCTTGGGGTAGAGTGCAGTGGTGTCACCATAGCTCACTGCAGCCTCAAACTTATGGGCTTAAGTGATCCTCCTGCCTCAGCCTCCCGAGTAGTTGGAACTACAGGAACAGGCCACCACGCCTGGCTAATTTTCTATTTTTAGTAGAGATAGGGGTCTTGCTCTTGCTCAGGCTGGTTTCAAACTCCTGAGCCCAAGCAATTCTCCCACCTCTGTCTCCCAGAGTGCTAGGATTACAGGAGTAAGTCACCACGCCCAGATAGTTTTGAAAGTTAATGTGTCTTTCTTTTATTAGATGGGCTATAGATGGGCCAGGATGAGACATGTTTTAGAAAGTGAGAAATACAAAAATATAAATCCAGAGAGGAAGAAAAATTTTAACATTGAAATACCTTAGCAACACCTATTTCCAGGTTTCTATGAGAAGTGATCTTCCTTTAAAGCTTCAGGGTGGTGATTGGTAGCTACTTTATTCACACTCTTACCTCTAACCAAGGGAACAGAAAAGCACTTAAATATATAGTGGCCCAGGATATTGAAACAGAAGCTGTACATCTTGTCATCTGCACCTTGGAATTTACATCTTGTTGTCCCAACAAGATGTGGACAGATACCTACACATTCTGCCACCACCTCCTCTAACATTACAACCTACATGCTAAGATGTCATGATTCATAGGTTTTGATGTGGACCTAACATGTTATTCTCTTTTCTGGAAATCCATTCATTTCTAAGACCCCATCTAAGTCTTCTTTCCTGTTTGTGTTCAAAGTTTTCTCTTTTCTCCATCATAAATACACAGAACATATTGTTTTCCTCTGTTCTGGATGAAGGCTTATCTCTCACACAGTAACACCTATTCATTATGTAGCAAGTATGTGTTGAGTACCTACTGTGTACATCGTGCTTTATGTTAGGGATATGAAAAGCAAGATAGAGTCTCTGCTCCCAAGAAGGCAGAATTTAGAGTGGAAGAATGTTGCAAACAGGTGCTAAAGGAAATGCAGAGAACAGAAACCCAACCCAGACTGGAGACAGGGAAGGCTTTCTGATAGTAGGTGGAGTTGGCTTTGAGCTGAAGGATAGGTTAAGAGTTAACCAAGTGAAGAAGCAGAAGAGAGGGTGTTCAAAACAGAAGGAATAAGTTTTCAGAGGCCCAAAGAAGAAGATAATGAAGCAGATTTTCAACTGAGGCCCTTCTATGAAGTTCATCTGATGCAAAGGTAAAGTATTTAGTCATATTCTTAAAAACAATAAAACCCACTGGAGCTATGCCGTCCAGCAACATAGCCACTAGAGTCAGGTGGCCATTGAGTATCTCAACTTTGGATTGTCTTAATTGAGATGTGCTGACACCGTGAAATGTACACTAGATTTCAAAGGCTTAGTACTAACAAAAGAGTATAAAATACCTCATTAATAAGTATTATATTGATTACATGTAAATGGTATTATTTTTAGGTGTTGTGTTAAAAAGCTATTGTTAAAATTAATTCTATCTGTTTCTCTTTACTTTTTAAAATGTAGCTACTAGAAAAATTAAAATTATTTATGTGGCTTGCATTTGTGGTTTGCATTTTATTTCTGTTGACTTCATTGGAGGCTTTTTGGAAGAGATAATATGTGATCAGATTTAGCAGTGCTATTCAGAGATAGATATTTTCTTAATATAATAAATATACTGCTTAATGGATAGAAATATTAAACATTAAAAGTACTCCCATTAAAGTGAGAAACAAACAAAAAATCCACCATCCACAAAAAACAACAACAAAAACTTTCAATTATTATTTAATATTTTTAACAGAAGGTGCTTGGCAGTGCCATGGGATAACAGAAAGAATCAAAGATATAAACATTGGAAATGAATATACAAAATTATCATTATTGCAGAAAATATAGTTGCATAGTTGGAAAACTACTACAAATAATCAGAGAATTCAATAAGGTGAATAAGAATAATATTAGCATACTGTAATCAATAACGTTCATAAACACAAATATTTAGAAAATGAAATGGAAAGAAAAGACTTAATTTATGAGAGCAACTAATAAGAAATGCCACAGATCTATATGAAGGAAAACTGAAAAATACTCTGGAAGACTTGGACAGGCGGGAAGACAGATCATGTTCTTGGGTAGGAAAACTCAATATTTTTAATTAAACTTTTTATTTTGAGATAATTATAGATTTATATAGAGTTGTAGGAAATAATACATGGGGATTCCAGGTCTACTTTACCTAGTCTCCCCCAATGATAACGTATCACAAAACTATAGTAGAACATCACAAATTTGACATTGACACCATCCAGACCCTACACATTTCCTTCATACCAAATGTCTCTCAGGTTGCTCTTTTATATCCATACCTAATTCCACTCCCCCTTCCTCTCTCCTTAACCCCTTGGCAACCACTAATCTGTTCTCCATGTCTATAATTTTGTTATTTCAAGAAAGTTACATAAAATAAATTATACAGTATGTAACCTTTTGGGATGGGATTTTTTTCACTCAGCATAATTATACGGAGATTCATCCAGGTATGTGTGTATGAATAGTTTACTCTTTTTTTTTTATTGCTAAGTTGTATTCCATATGCTATGGTCTGTATGTTGGTGTTTCCCTCCAAATTCATTTGTTGTAACCTAATACTCAATGGTATGATACTAACAGGTGGGGTCTTTGGGACATGATTAAGTCATGAAGGATTCACCCTTATAAAATGGGACTAGTTCCCTTTTAAAAGAGGCTCAACAGTGCTCCCTTGTCCCTTGCACCATGTGAGGACACATAGAAGGTGATTTCCATGTGGAACGGGTCCTCCTCAGACACTGAATTTGCTGGCACCTGTATCTCAGACTTCTCAGCCTCCAGAATTGTGAGAAATAAGTTTTTATTGTTTATAAATTACCTAGTCTAATGTATTTGTTACAGCAGACCTAATAAGCTAAGAAAGAAATTGTTACTGAAAAGTGGGGATGCTGCCATAAAAAAAAATACCTAAAAACATGAAAGTAGCTTTGGAAGTGGGTAATGGGGTAAAGGTTAGAAGAGATTTGACGCTCATTGCCATGAAAGAAGACTTACAGGTGATTCTGGTGAGGTCTCAGAAGAATAGGAGAGCTGTAGACAAAGCCTTGTTTTCTGTAGAGAATACCTAAGTGGTTGTGATCAGAATGTTGGTAGAAATGTGGATGATAAAGGCCATTCTGATGAATATCAGACAAAAATGAAGCACATGTAATTGGAACTGGAGGAAAGGTAATCTTTGTCTTAAAGTGGCAAGGAAGTTGGCTGAATTACATTCATGTCTAGTACCTGTAGAAGGTATAACTTGTGAGTGATGACATGATATTATTTGGTGGAAGAAATCTTTAAGCAATGCATTGAAGGCACAGCATGGCTTCTCTTGACTGCTTATAGTAACATGCGAGAAGACAGAAGTAAATTAAAGATGAAATTTATAATAAAAAGGAAGAAGAACTTAAAGATTTGAAAAATTCTCAGGGTAGCCGTTAAAGAATAAAAATGCATGTTCAGGGGAGAACACCAAGGGTGTGACCAGGAGACCATTTGATAATGAGATTAATTTGGATGGATGGAAGGAAGCCAGGTGCTATTCATCGAGACAATGAAATAGATAACCCTGGAGACATTTTGGAGATCTTTGGGGCTACTTTGTCCATCACAGCCTCCAAATGTCAAAGCCTTGAAAGCAGAACTCCAAGTTCTGCTCTGCTTCCTTCATTCTAGTGCAGCATTCCTTGGCTACTCTAGCTGTGGCTCAAGCAGGCCCAAGTATGGCTCAGGCCACCCCTCCAGAAGGCACAGGATATAACCATTGGCAGTGTCAGCATGGTGACATCTCCAAAAGGGTGCAGAGTGCACAAGCTATGAGGGCATTGCTACCTTTGCCTGAATTTCAAAGGTTGTCCAGAAAGCCTTGGGCCCCAGGCAGAGAACTGTCACAGGGGTGGGCCATGTGGAGAGCCCCCACTAGGGCAATGCCTGTGAAGCTTTGGAGATGGAGCCAGCCCAGAGACCCTAGATTGGTAGAGCCTCTGGTGTGCAACTCCAGCTATGGAGAGCTACAGGCATGATATTAACCTGAGAGAGCTGCACTGTGGTCCCTTCCCAGAAAACCCATGGGAGAGGGCTTCCTGGAGCCTTGGGGTCCAAGCTCTAATCCAATGTGTCCAGAAGGCAGGACTTTGAGTCAAAGAAGATTATTCTGGAGCCTTAAGATTTAATGTTTGCCCTATTGGGTTTTGGATTTGGTTGAAGCCTATTATCCCTTTCTTCTTTCTTATTTCTCCATTTTGGAATGGTAATGTCTATGCCATGCTTGTCCCATCATTGTGTTTTAGAAGTATATAGATGTTTGACTTCACAAGTTCACAGCTGGAGAGCAATTTTCCCTCAAGATGAATTATACCTTGAGTCTTATACATATCTGATTTAGATTATATTTAGATGAGACTCTGAATTTTAGACTTTTAAGTTGATGCTGGAACAAGTTAAGACTGCGGGGCCTATTAGGATGGAATAAATGTATTTTGCATGTGAGAAGAACATAAATTGGGGGGAGGCAGGGGTGGAATTCCTTGGTCTGAATGTTGATACCCTATCTCCACCCCCACAAATTTATATGCTGGAACCTAATATTCAATGTGGTAGCATTAAGAGGTGGAGCTTTGGGGACATGATTAAGTCATGATGGTGGGGCCTTACAAAAGAAGCTTGAGGGAGCTCCCTTTCCTCTTCCACTAGATGAGGACACAAAGAAGGTGCCATCTATGAGATATGAATCCCATCAGATACCAAATATGTGGGCACCTTGATCTTGGATTGCTCAGACTCCAGAACTGTAGGCAATTAATTTCTATTATATAAGGTACAATCATTTTCTGCATAATGGCATTTTGATCAATGATGGGCAGCATATTTAACAGTGGTCCCATTAAGATTACTATAATACTTTGTTTTTACTATTCTTTTTTCATGTTTAGATATATTTAGGTACACAAATACCATTGTGTTACAGGTGCCTACAATATTCAGCACAGTAACATGCTGTATAGGTTTGTAGCCTAGGAACAATAGGCTATACCATATACCTGAGGTGTGTAGTGAGCTATACCATCTAGGATTGTATAAGTACTCTCTATGCTATTCACACAACCATGAAATGGCCTATAACCATGCATTTCTCAGAACATATCCCCGTTGTTAAGTGATGCATAACTGTATTTTGTTATAGCAACCCAAATGGACTAAGACACCGTGGTACAGATGTATCATAGTTTGCTTAAGCATTCACTCATTGGTGGACATCTGGGTTGTTTCAAGTTTAGGCTATTATGAATAAAGCTGCTATAAACTTTCACATATAGGTTTTGGTGTGATTGTAATTCTCATTTATTTAGGATAAACATCCAGGAGTGCAATTGCTAAGTCTGTTTGTTGCTTCATGTTTAGGTTTTTAAGAAGATGCCAAAATGCTTTCCAGAGTGATTGTCCCATTTACATTCCCACTAGCAATGTGTGAAATGATCCAGTTTCTTCACATCCTCATCAACATTTGATGTTATTTTTATTTCAGCTATTCTGGTATGTGTGTGGAGATATTATATTGTGGATTTAATTTGTAGTTCCCTGATGTCTAATGGTGCACATTTTTTCAAGTGTTTATTGGTCATCTGTGTTTTCTCTTTGGTAAAATATCTGTCTTTTGCCTATTTTCTAATTAAATGTTTTTTCTGTTGAGTTATGGGAGTTATTTATATATTCTAGAAAGTAGTCCTTTGTTGAATATGTGGTTTGCAAATATTTTCACTGAGTTTATAGCTTGTCTTTTCACCCTTTAATAGGGTCTTTTGCAGAAAAAAGTTTTAAATTTTAATGAAGTCCAACTTATCAATTTTTCTTTTTATGATCATACTTTTGATATCAAGATAAAAAAACCTCATCACCTAGCCCTAGGTGTTTCATGCATTTTAATGCTCTTTTATTAGTTGTCTATGCATTTGTACAAGTACTTTTTACCTAGCTGAGATCCCAAAGATATTCTATTCTTTTTAAAGATGTACAGTTTTACATTTTACATTTAAATCTGTGTGATCTATTTTGGTTTTTTTAAAGAAGGTATATGTGTTTTTTCTTCCTCCTCCCCTTCTTCTTTGCCTATGGATGTCCAATTGATTCAGTACCATTTATAGAAAGTATATCCTTTCTCCAATGAATTGCTTTTGTACTTGATCAAAAATCAATTGACCAATGTACCCATAATATTAATACTTAAAAATAAAAAGTTAAAAAAAATCAATTGACCAAATTTGGGTAGATTTATTTCTTAGTTCTTTATTTTGTTCCACTGATCTGTATATTAATCTCTCCACCAATACTATATATTTGCAATTATTATAGCCATATATTGAAACTTGAAATCAAGTAAGCTGATTTCTTTTACTTTATTCTTCATTTTTCCATTTTTTTTGTTATTCTAGTTCCTTTGCTCTTTCACATACATTTCAGAATATCTTGTCAATATGCACAAAAAAAATATTACTGAAATTTTGACAGAAATTATGTTAAAACTGTATATCAACCTGATATCTTTAATATTTTGAGTCTCCCAATTTATGAACATGGCAACTTATTTAGATCTTCTGTGGTATTCTTCATTAATGCTTCATGGTTTTCAGTATACAAGTCCTATACTATTTTTGTTAAATTTACACCCAAGTATATTATTTTGTGAGTGATTGTGAATGGCGCTGTTTTTTAAATTTTGATGTCCATGTATTCAATGATAAAGTAAGAATATACAATTGAATTTTGTACGTTTATCTTTTATCCTGTGGATGTGCCTAAGATTCATTTATTACTTCTAGAAATTTGTTGTTGTTGTTGTTGTAGATTTCTTGGATTTTCTATGTATACAAACATGTCATATGCAAATATAGGCAATTTATTTACCCTTTTCAGGTAGGTCTTCTGGTGACAAATTCTCTCTGTTTTCTTTCATGTAAAAATGGCTTGATTTTACCTTCATTCCTGATGGATAGTTTCCTGGATATAGAAATATGGTTGGCAATTCTTTCCTTTCGGCACTTAAAAACTATTGCGGCCCTTCTTCTGGCTTCCATAGTCTGTGATGAAAGCAACACCTTAACTAACACTATAAAGCATACAGGTACTACCTGTTTCTCTGTGTTACAAGACCTTTTTTCAGAATACCTTTTTTAGAAACTTTACTATAATGTTTATTTGTATTTTACTATAATGTAAAGTAACTATAAGTTTACTATAAACTTTACTATAATGTTTATTTGTATGTGTACTTTTTAAAATCCTGTTTAGGGTTTGCTCAGCTTTTTGGATCATTGAAAGTCTAATGAAAACTATACTGAATCAATAGTTTAATAGTTTTCACTTTTTAGGTTATCCAAGATCCAAAGGTCTAACTATACACTTTACTACTGAGGATGTGAGGAAATGGACAACCTTGCACATTGCTGGTAGGGTTCTAATTTGGTAAGAATTCTGTGGAGAACAATTTGAAAAGTATATATTTAAATTATAAATGCACCTATGCATTAACAACAATTCCAACCTAATAATTTGTTGTATAGAAGTATTTAAATGTTGAATAAACAATTTGTGGCAGCACTGTTTGTGAGAGCAAAGGATTAGACAACCTCCGTGTCTATCAGTAAGTGACTTGCTAAACGCATAGGTGACTTGTGTGCAATGGAACACTAAGGAGCCATAAAAAACAATGGAGAATCTTTCCACATATAAGTATAAAATTACCTGTAAGTCATATTGGTAGGAAAAAAAATACTATTGTATGAATAGTGTTCTACTATTTGTGTAAAAAGATGAAAAGGAATATCTCCATATATTTGCTTATATATGGATAAAATTCAGCTGCAAAGCATACACCAGAAACCAAGCACATTGGTCACCTTAGGTATGGAGAACTGGATCTCTGGGGAATGGGGCAAGAGATGCTTTTGTGTTTTTATTTTATTTTATTTTATTTTTTTTTATTGGGGGAAAACTACAAAGCATTTACCTTTTGTGTTTTGAACCATGTTTTACTTGTTTAAAAAACACATTTAAGAATCTTCATGCAAATGTTAGCACATGCTAGTAAGCCTCAACTAAAATCTTTTCATCAGGAGGAAAGAGACTCTGACAAGAATATTAAAAGAAGAGAGAAAGAAGAGAGAATAAGCTGGGCACAGCCAGGGAGTAGGATAACTTTGACAGTGACAGCAAGTGGAAAGTGAGAAGTCTGGCAATATGGTAAGTTGGTCAAATATGCAGGCTCTTGTTTTAGGCAAACAAAAAGCATGTATTATACAATCTTGGTTCATTCCTAGCTAGAAGACTTATGGACTGATTTCTTAACTCCCCTGAGCTTTAGTTTCCACACGTATAAACCGGTAATTATAAAACTACCATCATGCTGTGAGGAATGACTAAGGTCGTGTATGTACACAGTGTGTGGCAAATCAGAAGCATTCATTAAAGTACGGTTATTATTAGTTTTTGTTCTTTCCAGTATTTATAATAATATGTGTATTTAAATAAAATCTTACCTTATAAAGAGTAGGGTCATACTATACAGTTATAAAACTGTTTTACAAATGTTAGTCTTAATTTAAAATATTATGAGAATCATTTCATGCTAGGACATACAATATTATCTCAGTTTTTTAAATGGCTGAGTATTGATCCTTGGTGTGCAAGTACTGTGATTTATGTCATTATTCTTCCAGAAGGAACATTTCAGGTGTTTTTAATTGTCTGTTCTTATAAATAAGGCTGAGTGAATACCTTTGATTTATGTATTTCTTTGCACTTAGCCTACAGGATATTTTCATATATTAGATTATTATTTCCATAGAAGTAGTCAGGAAGTTTGGTTCACGAATGGACTTCCTCTCTGATGTCAGCAAAGCTTCCCAGAACTTGTTGTCTTTCGCTTCAAGATGGACCTACTTGGAGGTATTCCTCTGTGGGACTACAGGACCAAAACCACCAGTGCAACCCCAGTGGAGAGTGTCTTGGTTTCTGCAATTTCTCTGATCATTCTCTTCAGCTTGATGGATGGTAAAGGGAGGTAGATGCCTGCTGGCTTGGTAATTTCTACAGAGCTGTAATAGTAGATCATTTGTAAGTCAGTAAACCTTGAGCAACACATTCTGGTGATGAGTGGGGGGAACAGAGCAATGAGCAGAGTGCAGGGTATGAAAATGTCATGATAAAGATAACTGCTTTAGAGCAGAATGACTGGGAGAGTGATAAAGGAGCAATGTTGGGAATGGGATGATCCCAGGTGCCGTAGAAAGAACATGGGAGCACAGAGCTCATATGGGCTTTCAGAGATCACCCAGTCCTTTCCCTCAGTGTAGGCAGAATTACAGAATTAGAGTGAAAAGGAGTCAAGACACCTATGAGTCTGTGTCCATCTGTAGGAGTTTGTGTGACCCACAGGTATAGCCTTGGGTGGGAGAGTTGAGAAGTCTAGGAGCCTTTTATTTGAATGAGTTTTAAACCTATAAAACAAAACAAACAAAAACACAACAGAATAACATGGCAAACAACCGTCTACTCAATTGTTTAGGATTAACAAATTTTTAAATTTTGTTACTTTGCTTTATGCATAAGAAATAAAGCATTATAGGTAAAATTGAAGACTCTGTACTTTTCACAGCTCCCTGTTCTTTCAGTCCACTGAAATGTGTGTGTGGGTGTGCTTCTACGTAGTTGGTCAGTTGACTAGCTCTTCAGTCTCCCAAAACAGCTGCCATCCCCTCTCCCCTTTCTGGTGTGCTCAAGACATCACTCTTTTCAAGGAAAGGAGACAATTTCCCTTCCTCCTAAATATGGATTTATGACCTGATTTGACCAATAGAATGCACCAGAAGTGACATATTAAGTCTTCTGGCCCCAGGCTCTAAGAAGTGTGGAAGCTTCTGATTTCTCTCTCTGCAAAACCAGCTGCTATGTAAAAAGGCCAGCTACCTTAAGATTACTACTTGGAGAGGAAATGAAAGCTAGACACATGAGAAGGCCATTTGGAAGAACTCTTGAGGATCCAGATATATAAACAAAGTCTTCTGGAAACTTCTAGCCCAGACCATCTGTCAGCTCAATTCAACTGAGTGAGAGACCCCATCCAATTCAATGGAATATGCATAAATATTTATACCAATAAAAACATTATTAGCATTCAAACCAGCAGCTGCTTCCACTAATGGTCTGTAAATCTGTATCAGACTGGCTCAACTGTGAATAACATCAATAAACAATGAACACAATATTTTTAAAAATCCCAACATACGATTATATGAAGGCAATGGAGAGTGACCCAAAGTAGGTGTATTCTGGAGGAGGGGTTGAAACATGAAAGAAAAATTAGATTCTCTTTTTCATTGCTTATCTTAGCATATCAACCCCTAGTCCACACCATGGAAGGAAGTTAATACTTTGAAAGAATGTTCACAGCCTTTCTGGTATCAAAAATTTTGAGCAATCACTGGAAAGTGGGGGCCAATATTAGAAAGAACAGAGTCAGATATGGATGACCCAAATTTTATCTCTAAATTCTTCCAAAATTTCTGTTTGGCCACCCAATTACTCATGCATGGAGTAGAGGAACATGACTATGGACAAAATAACTGAAGTTTCAGCTTCTGCTCAAGAGAAAGTGTTTACATTTTGCTCCAAACCAAGTTAACTTTCAATAAAACAAACAAATAAAAACCCACAGTCTTTGGAGGAATACAACAGAATCTTCTGTCTTCATAGCATAACATTGACAATATTCAGGAGACAACCATAGATTACTTGATATCTGAAAGAACAAGACTGTGAGAGACACCCTTAGGAGAATAATGACTGTACCAATATCAGAAGTTAACATTTAATGAATGCTTTTTATGTTCCAGGGCATTTTCTATACTTTTACATGCATTATATAAATTCTTATGGCAACTCTACTATGTCAATATGATTATTTTATTGATCACTATGTCAGGCAAAGAGGGATTAAATATATGGAATTGAACTATTCAATAGCTAGATGGACTGAAAGAGCTGACATTTTTTAAAAAAGGAAGGGAAGTCTTATTCAGAAATAAGGAACTTGGTGAAGTCACTGCTGCATTAACATTGCATCACTAGGTCCTCTGCTGCTGCTGTTGCAGGAGTTGGCTGTTGCACATCTATCATAGGAGTCTGTTACTGCTGCCATGTTCACAAAGAAGAAATCTCCTTGCCTGCTGCCACCAGCATCATTGCTACTAGAAGAGTCCATCGTAGTGTGCTGCCACCATTGTGGTTGGAATCCAAAGGAGAATGGCTCTTCCTTTCTTCTGTCCTATAATCTTGCAGAAGTTCTTCCCATTGGTTCTGGAATGCTAATGGCAAAGGGTACAGAAATGTAATTAATAATCGTCTTGGTCTTGCAGTCCAGGGAGGATGTGGGAAGGGCCTGGATGTTGTGAATTTGTACAGACAATATTGAGCACCTTTACTATTGTCATTTTATATTTGAGGAAACAGAAACACAGAAGTTTAGGGTGCTTGCCCAAGATCACACACCTAGGATGTAATGGTTAGTATTTGAATTTAGGAAGTTTGACTTCAGAGACCATATTATTAATCTGATGGACAATAACCTTGTTTTTAACTTGTTACAATTATAAACAAAGCCACAGATAATATGTGTTTTGGGTCTATGTGCTAATTATCATTTTGGTGATGAGCTAAAAATAGTATTATCATTTCTTAAATTTTCTAAATTACTACCTTATGACTGAGACTGCCATCTAATTTCAGAGCCCATGTTTAATTCATTTTTTATAATTATGTCAATGCCAGATTATGATGCCAAGTGACAGAATTTAACTTTTAATGCCTTGGTAAGCAAGTTTGACAGCATGTAACTTGAGAGTCCTAATGTCAAAATGACAATATTTATTCTTCATCTGCCATTGTATTCATTATTACTTCACAGTTTATAATGTCAGAACTATTCTTTTTCAGCACTGGGTAGTAACCAAAGATATTTTCATGGGCTAAGAAATTAATTTATTGACTTAGTTGATAAATTAAGAATTTATTTGACACCATGAAAATGATTCAGTGAAAGGGAGAATCACACTATTTTAAATGTTGCAGGCTAATGAGAAAGCTGTACTGCCAAAGACTTCATAATAAATGGTCCATCTGAGAGCCAAATGAAGGCCAAATGACCTCATGACAAACTATAGGGACAAATAGTCCTTGGCAGTTTGAACAAAGAAAAGTGATTGGAGAATTGAGTCATCAGAAGCTACACAGTGGTATTCCTAAAACAAAGCAAAGCAAAACAGAACATAAAATGTGGCTTTGCATTTACTGCCATATTTAAGTTTTGAGCAAAACTGCAGCATAGGTCTCCTCTTTATACATATTATCTGAGTTTAGCAATAAATTTGTGAGTAAAATATGAAGAATTTATGTACATATATGTAAATAAATGTATATAAATATATACACACATTTAGTGTCTTGTAAGGTGTTATTAGTGAGGTTGGTTCTGCAATAGTAACCAACAGATTCCAAAATTTTAGTTTTTTAATCCAATAATTATTTTTATTTAACTTTACAATGCAAAGTGAGCATTTTGATTGATAGGCAGCACACTTTCATGTCATAATTCAGTCAGTCTTCTATCTTAAGACTGCAATTCTCTGGGCCTCATCAATGTTATCATTTGTGTCCAGCAAAAAGAAGAAAAAATGTGAAAGAATTCATGGAGGCTGGGTGCGGTGGCTCATGCTTATAATCCTAGCACTTTGGGAGGCTGAGGCGGGAGGATTGTTTGAGCTCAGGAGTTTGAGACCAGCCTGAGCAAGAGTGAGACCCTGTCTCTACTAAAAATAGAAAGAAATTAGCTGGACAACTGAAAATATATAGAAAAAATTAGCCAGGCATGATGGTGCATGCCTGTAGTCCCAGCTACTTGGGAAGCTGAGGTAGAAGGATTACTTAAGCCCACAAGTTTGAGGTTGCTGTAAACTAGGCTGATGCCACGACACTCTAGCCCAGGCAACAGAGTTGGACTCTGTCTCAAAAAACAAAACAAAACAAAAAAAACAACAAAAAAATGAATTCATGGAATACTATGTGAAAGTGAAACACATTATTTCCATTCTAAATTTGGAGATTAAATAGATATAGTCTTATTTGCCTAAAAAAGTCAAAGAACAGAGTTTAGGAGTGCCAGAGCTACTTGAAATTAAAAAGGAAAAGTGCTGGAAGAAGTTGAGCCATACTGGACATTCATTGAAATGATGCCATAGAAGAAAATATGTAGGTCTTAGGATTAAGGGATTTGTTTTAGGGCTCAGGGAAAAAATGGAATCAACCACTTTTCCAAGGTCCAAATCTAAGCATCCAAGATCAGGTGATCTGCCAATAATTTAACTGTCTGCTAGAACAAAACTCAATATTCTACAGAGGAAGATAACAAAATCCAGAGTCTTCCTAATTTATCATTCACAATATCCAGATTAGAATAAAATGATTATTAGACATTATACTAAACATGACAATGTGATCTGTAGTAAAAAAAAAAAAGTCAGTCATTAGAAACAGATCTATTGATACCCAATATGTTGAAATTAGCAGACAAGGAATTTAAAATAAACATGATAAATATGTTAAAAAATACTTTCAGAAAATTTTAATATAATTGATGAAAAGTTGTGAAATTTTAGGGAAGATATTAAAACTTCCATGATAAATCAAATTAATATCCTAGAACTAACAAGTGTAAATAGATATATGTTATCTGAAATTAAAAATAAAATCATTGGAAGGATTAGTAGTAGATTTTAAAAGAAACACTCTCAATAACCTTATATACAATATCAAGTGACTATCATATGTTAATTGGAGTCTCAGAAAAATAAAAAAAAAAAAAAAGAATGAATAAGCCAGGAAAATATATGAAGAAATATAGGTCAAAAACATTTCACATTTAATGAGAAATAGCAATTCATAGATCCAAAAAGTTTAGAGAACTTCTTGTAGAAAAACATGAAGAAAATCACATCTAAGCACATCATAAACTACTAAAAACCAGAGATAAAGGAAAACATCTTAATAGCAGGCAGAGAAAAATTTTTTTGTCACATACAGGGAATGTTGGCTGAATTCTTGCAAGAAATAATGAAAGATAGAAGTCAAAGTAATGACACACTTAACATGCTGATAAAAAAAATAATCAAAATAACTTAACTAGAATTATTTATCCAAAAAAATTATTTTAAAATTGAAGGTATAATAAAGACACTTTCAGACGAAAAAAAGTCAAGAACATTTTTTTCCACTCCAAAAGGTGCTAAACAAAATTATTTAAGCAGAAGGAAAATTCTAACAAATGAAAAGTCAGATGTACAGAGAGCGATGGAGAACACCGAAAATGGTGTTAATAAATATGTGAGAATACATGTAAAAATATCCTTTGCTTTTTCAAAAATTATTTAGAAGTCAATTTGACAATTGAAAGTGAAAGTTATAACAATGTATTTGGGGGTTACATTGTATGTACAAGTAAAACATATATCAGAAGTAAAATGGGAAAGAGTATAAATGAAATTATATCACAGTAAATTTCCTACCATATAGATGAGATGGTCTAATATGAATTCAAAATATAGTATGAGAAATTAAGAATAGATATTTTAATCCTTGGACTGATTAGTAAAACATAAATAAATCAGAGAGCCAAAGATTAAAAAACATGACAGAGAATGGAATGAGATACTAATCATACTTGATTAACCCCAAAGAATAATGGAAATAAGTAACACTGAAACAAAGAAGAGCAGGTATAAATAGGAAGCAAATAGCAAGACGGTAGTTTTAAACTAATTCATATTAATAATTACACTAAATGTAAATAAAGGATAAACATTTTGATTAAAAAGGGAGATTTTCAGACTGAATTAAAAAGATTGTCTCAAGTGTATGCTATTTACTAAAGACACAATTTATTAAGATGCAGAGAAGTTCAAAGTAAAAGGATGAAAAATAGACGTGCTATGCAAACTGTAAACCAAGGATAATTAGCATTGTTATATTAATATCAAACAAAGTAAGCTTCAAGACAAGAAGTACTGCAAGAGCCAAAGAGGGATATTTCAAATGATAAAAGAGTCAATTTGTCAAGAAGACATGGTAACGTAAATGTGTATCTCCCTGACAAAGGAGCTGGAAAATACATTGATAAATCTATAGATAACAATTGTAGTGATTTTAATACTCTTTTCTGAGTATTTGACAGAACAATTGTAGAAGTAAGCTACAGAATATTTGAAAAACATTTTCAATTAGGTTGATCCAATTGACAAGAAAATACACATTTTGTTTAAGCCCATATGACATTTCTACCAAGATAAAGCATATACTGTATTATGATAATCCAATTTACAGGAGAGCCTCTCACGTCAAGAAATTCTCCCTATCCAGCCTATGTTCCACATTCTAGATCCAATACTCTCATGATCCTGTCCTACATGTTTTCCCAGTTCTTGGCAATTATATTAGTAGGTCTGACATTCTTTTGGTGTGTTTAGCTAATCCCTCCAAGAGAAGAGACTGTTTCTCCAGCTCTGGCATGGTGACAGTCAAATTTAGTCATTCCTCTGGAGGCAATGAAGGGAGTGAGGGAAGGATTTGAGGATGACAGGTACAGTCTTGCAACACATGCAACTCAGGTGAGGTCTTTGGAGGCTTTCTAGGCAAGGGGAGGCAGCTGGTCTTCCCTAGCAACTGGTGAGGCTCTTTCAGCTGAACCAAAGGGCTCAAAGAAATCTGATAGCTACAAGATTCTTTGGCTCGAATGCCTCCATCTCCCTTCTCAGGGCCCTGACTCTGGAAACTTGTGAAGAATGGACATTTAGTCTTCTTTATTATTCTGTCACCTTTATTAAACTCCTATCTGATTTTCAATATCGTCTTCCCTGTGGTTGAAGGAGATGAATGTCTCTTGTGCTGCCATTCTGAAGGCCTTTTGTATTCATGGTGCGTATTGAGTTGATAGTTGGCTCATCTTAGCCTGATATTTTCTTTTTCCAAGGCTTCTAGTGCAGTTAATAACAGCCAGCCAATCCACAATCCTTGTAGTTCTCATCTCCTTCTCTCATTCAAGTGTCGTAGGTTTTATATAATCTAGTGCTTGCCTACCACATGCACCTCACTCAAATGCACTTCATGTGAACTTCTTGGTAGTTGTGATGTTACTGCATACCACCCTATTCCAATTGCCAATTCCAATTGGTGACTGCCTCAGCTCCAAAATCCTATCCTGAAAGTCTGGGATTTTTCTAGGATAACTTCTAGTACCAACTGTCTACCCTTGTATCTTCCCTAAAAGCAGAGCTAGGGACCAAGGCGTGCATGTGGGGAATTTATTTAGTTAGAGATGCCAGGAAGTAGGAGTGAGAGACTGAGGAAAATAACATGAGAATGGAGAGAGAGCCAACACAAAGATAGATTATCAAGTTGACTATTGCTATAGATAACTAGTGTTTGGCCCCCCAAGAACACCTGAGAAGCTACACAGAATACACCCCAGAATTGCCTGGCTGAATGACAAATGGGGGAACTTTTGTTCAAGGTTATATACTATGCACCATAGTAAGCGTTCAATATAGGTACTGATATAGGATTTGGAAAATGGGGAATATTAAATTTACAAACAGCCTAAACTATATACTCATTTTAACTCCAAGTCAGAGAGCCAGAATAATAAGGGGCCACTGAATATTTTAAGAAGGGGAATAAAACCTATAGAAATATATTTTGTTTTATTTATAGTGCTAGAAATACCATGTTTCTTTAATAAGAGGATTTATGTTTTTTTCAATTCTAGAAAATGTCAGCAATTCTTTTTTCAAGCATTGGTCTCCATCATCTGATGTTTTCTTCTAGAAATTACGTTGAGACAGCTTATTTCATTATGTATCTCATAATCTTTTCCCCCTCATATTTCTACTCTGCTATATTCTGAACAATAAATATCCTTAGATCTATCTTTAGTTCCATGATGTTCTCTTCAGCTGTGTCTAATCTGTGGCTTATCCTATCTGTTGTGCAAAGGGTCTGGAAAAAAAAAACACCCAGCATGTGATATATAATGAAACTTACAGACAGAGAAGGCAGTAGCCTGCAGAAAGAGACTATTTAGCTGGGGTGCAGCTGGGTGCACTATGGGGCTTTCCTGTAGGAGAAGGTTCTTTTCCTGCCTGCTTTTAGTATCTTAGCTTGAGATTCCTGCACTATGAGAGTGGTACAGACTCAGACACTACTCTTGCAAATTGATGTATATAGGACAGGATTGATTCCCTCAACTCCATCCTCACCCCTCCCGCTCCCACCACCTCTGCTGCTACTAGGGAACTTCTACCTTTTTTTTTTTTTTCCCCGCTATCTGAATCTCTGACCACAGACAACTTCGGGGAACTTTTTAGGCTACTGGTTGGAATTTTTTAGTCTTCTTTCATGGAGAGGAATGTCTTTTCAGGGTTACAGTTTAATGCAAAGATCTGAATTTCAACTCTTTTTTTCTTTTTGTCTCATGTAAAACCAAAGCTATATTTTTCAACCCTGCAAAGGAATTAAAACTATATCTTTAATCCCAAAGTACAAAAATTTGGGTTGACTATTACTACACTTCTTTTTGCTTCTCCCTAGAGAATTTTTCATTGCCCTTTGTTTCTGGAACTTAAGAATCTATTTTTAATTTTGTCTTTTTTTTTTTAAAGGATAGGTATTGGTTTGGACTGATAATATACCAGAACCAAAAGATTGAAGACTAGGGCAAAAATTAAATGGTGCCCTATGATAGATATTAATATATAAGGAGAGATTTGTGGGGGAGGGCAAAATTAGACTCAGCGAGCAGGTGAAATAGGTAAGAAAGAAATGACTACCATATAGTGGGAATATATCATCCCTTAGGCTCTGTGCTGAATATTTTACATTTTTGCAATACCCTGTAAGTAAAAGACGAGGAAACTGCCCAAGATTACAAAACTAATAAGCGGTAGAGTTGAACTACACTTCCTGTTTTCCATGACTCTAAAGTCAATTTCTTTGACACCAAACCATCTTCCACCAGTGACGAGTAAAAAAAAACTTGCTCTGAGGAAGATGGAGGAACAGGAATGAGAAGTTATCTGTGATATATTTTGGAGCATAACGGATTGGTGAGACAGGAACAAAAATCTTATAACTATAGTGACTGAGGAAGGATAGAAAAAGAAAGAAAAAGCAAAGGAAGAAGAAAAGTGGGGATAAACAGCTTGTCAGAATAAAACCCTGGTCCTAGGTTGTAGCCTTTCTCTGCCACCCACTTTCTGGGTTGCCTGAGATGTGACTTTCTCCCTATTTGATATTCAACTTTCCACGAAATGAGGGACAACAGAGTTCAGGTCAAAAAACACCATCCTTCTAAAGACCAGGCTGCCAATTTCCGCGGTCAGGCACGATGGCCAAAAACACTCAGCAGGACCTTGTCGATTCTGTATCAGCAGGAAGAGAAAGGTGGAGAAACCACCTCCGGCCAAACTCGTTAACAGTTGTTTCATTAATCACAGTTTGTGTTTCAAATCTAAAGACAATCTGTCCAATTAACATTAAAGCTCTGGCAGCCTTGAAGAGACCTTTAGGAAAAGGCAATTTGACACAATTGCTAATCATGCTCATATTTAGGAAAGTGGCTCCCAAACATGACATTCTCCTGGTGACAGCTGGGGACCTGTCCAAAGGAGGAACACAGGCTTCAAGCACCTCCACAATTTGACCCCTTCTCTCGCTTCAGTGTCGTCGCCCTGGATGGTGCATGCCAGCTGTCTTAGCGGGACCCGTCTTCTAGAGCATGTCACTGTCATGCGCACCTCTGTGCCCTTGTCCATTGAACCCACAGCCCGTGCACTTGCTCAATTGTTCTGTGGCCCAGTCAAAATCCTCCGTGTTACTTTCCCAGTAGTATTTACTATGTTTCAACAAATAATATTTGAGGTATGTTGAGACTTGGGTTTGAATTTCCCTTTAAGCAATCATTAACCAGGGCTTGTCATATGCTTTTATTTTCAAGTAATACCTATACACAGCCAACCATTCAAATAGTACAAAGAGTTGTACGATGAAACCTAAATCTCTCTCCCTTCCTGACATTCAGGCTCCTCCTTAGATGCAGTCTCAGTTACCAATGTCTTATCTTTTCTTCCAAAGCTGCCTATACAAGTATATACATGAATGAATACATAAATAAGCAAACAAATGTTTCCTATCACACAGATAGTAATATGTTACGCATACTGTTCTATACCTGGCTGAACAATGCATCTTAGAGATTGTTTCAAATGAGTACACATAGAGTTCACCACAGGCTTTAGAACCTTGAACAAACAAATTGGTCTCTCTGACCCTCAATTGTCATCATGTGTGGAGTGGCAGAACAAAAAAATTCAATCCTAACTCTGGAGTGTCTACTCTGGTCCATACCTGCTCCCTGGGTACATAGCACTTGGTACCTTGTGCAATGCTGGCAATTAATTATTGATATTTGTGGGGCGAATGACCATGTGTGTAAGGAATAGTGTGGTGGTAACTTGAGATCACAACACTGAGAACAGTATCTGACAGGTAGAAGGTATGGAATATGAGATTCCTCTTCCTTTTCTCTGAAATTCCATTGCAGTCATTGGCTAAACTGCACAACAGAGTATTTAACTTAATTCTGCTTTATTCGTGAATATATGTGTGTGTGTGTCCTATTCCAGCCCTGATCTACCAACAGACTGAGGCACTACGTAGAATGAGCCTTAGGAAAAATGATAGAATCACTGAAGTTGCCTTTCCCTAACTTACCATTTTAGAGAATTTGTTGAGTGGGAATAAAATCAGACTTGGGAGCTTTGGTTGAGGGTCCCAGTTGTGCCAATTACTTTGAACACTCTTATGACTTCCCTCAGGCTTTTGTCACTCATCTGCATAATAGGAGTAAGTGATTGTTCCTGGGTAGGATTATTATGCTGCCTAAATCAGATGATGCATATAAAAGCACTTTAGAGGTAGAGTGGTTTTAACAGTGAGAACATTATTGAGGGGTTCTGGCATTTGATCTTGATATAATCAACCCCCTACATTGATACTCTTGCCTGGCTAATTCCCTCCTTCTAACATATTCCAACAACAGGGACTAGGCAGTGGAAGGTTCCAGATAGATAGTCAAAATAGAGATTCAGGCAGACTACAATGTGGCTTTTGTGATCTGCCTGCTCATAAAAATACCAGTCCTGCTGTTAGGGATATGGTGAGCAGAGGACCCCTGGGACTGAAGCAGCAAGGGTCAGACAGAGTCCCAGGACCCTGTGCCTGGGACTCTGTTCCAGGACTCTGTCCCAGTCCCAGAACCCTGGAAAGAGTGCCTGAGGTCATTCTGGGTGCTCATTCCTTGAGTCAGTACTGTCTGAAGTACTGAAATAGGAGAGAAGAGAGGCCACTGTGCCAGGAATATCCTTCACTGGTGGGTACCAACAGCCTGTCTTACGAACAGTGAGTTTTTTGGTGAGCAGTGGGGTGTTGGGAAGGGGGGACATGTGCAACTTTGAGACTGCCTGGGTATCCATGGCTTGCACTGAACACCCTAACTGCTGAGTCTGAAGCTAATGATATATTTTCTGTCCCAGACAAGAATGGCTCAGGTAGTGTTGGGGGTGAGGGTTGTCCTTTGGGAGGATCACACGTGGACAAGTGAAAAAGGATAAGCAAAGAAGCCCCAAGCATTACTGTTAGCCTTCCCAGAGCCTGGTTTTCTTAGAGGGTTGGGCATCCCATTGCTCACTGGTAATTACCAGCTGCACTCAGCAGGCTGAGATGGCAGGTGACGGTGCCTCTCGCGCCCCCCTCCTTGCTCCTCCTGCTAGCTGACTCTCTTTGGGTGCCCTTGCTATTTTTTTCCTGCAGGTTCTTGCTGGCCCTGCGGCAGCAACAGACACAACAGGGGTGTCCTGTTGATTCTTTTCTCTTTTTCCCCGTGGAATACTTGAAAGACAACTAGAGAAGTGGAGTGAAAGGAAATGAAGGGGTCATTAGATACTGGGGGAGGGGATGATCTTTGAAACAATCTTCTCTGGGTGACACCTGAGTAATTCAAGCCTGCAATTTCCTCCACGAATGTTCAGTCTCTTCACATAAGTCCCTTAATGACAGTGTGGGCGATGGGTAGAGACAGGGCAGTTGAAGCTTAAAATATATGCTAAGGAGATATTAAAAACCATGTAACTACCTAGAAGTGAGGAAGACAGGCAGGAGAGCAGAGGAGAAGGGGAGAAGTTCTGCCAGATGTCTGTTAAGATCCTGGAATCATCTTTTGTTCAATCTTCTATTGTTTTGCACATCACTCTACTGATTCTTCATAATGCCTTCAGTATCTCTCCACTTCTCTGTTCCCAAAGTCACCATCCTAGCCTAGACTCTAATTACCTTGCTTCCTGACAATTGCAGTAATAAACTCTCTGCCCCCAGGCTCTGCCCCTTCCAGTCTACCCTGCCGATGTCACCAGATGGAACCTCCTAAAATATCACTTTGCATGTGTCATTTTCTTGCTTAAAAACTTCAACGACTCCCCATTATCTGTAAAGTAAAGGCTAAAAATCTCATTCTGAAAATTAGTCCTGCCAAAATCTTAGACATTCTGTGTCTTTGCTGAAGGCTGGGGCCGGATCTTATTTATCTTTCTGTCTACAAACTACTGTAGCTTCATGAGGAAAAGAAAGATTCATTCTTTAGCACTAACCCATAATAAGCACTCAGGCCCCAGGGTCTGACACCCACAAGCTGCTGCATGTTTTCTCAAGAGGCCAAATGGAGGTGGAGTCACTCTTGAATGTAAATTTACAACCCCCTCTTGAGGAAAAAATAGTGCCTTGGCAGAGTTGCTTCCCAAACTCCTCCCAATTGCCACTGTGCCCTGCCCCACAAGACTCGAACTGAAGCTTCACATGGTCTTCTGTGGATTGGTACTTGGGTGGAGCTGCTCCATATACCTTCCAAGTTGCTACTGTGACCTGCCCTTCTGTGCCAGAGCAAAAGCAATGCCAGGCACCGAGGGGAAACAGTGCCTTGACTTCCCAGAATAGTTATGTCCTCTGTGCTTAAGCTGAAAGGGTACTCTGACTCCTTAGAAAACAGTACCTTGGTTACTCAGAGCAGTCATCTCTCCCTGATGCCTAAGTCAAAGCAGCACCCTGCCTTCTAGGAAATGGTACCTTGGTCACCCAGAATAATCAAGCCTCCTAGGTCTGAGCTGAAGCAGCACATCACACCCTGGTGCTTTGGCTAAATTGAGCAAATTTGCATCTTGGGGCTGAGCTCATGTATTACCCTATGCCCCAGGGAAACACAGGAGTGACTGAGCTGAGTTACCCTATACCACAGGCTAAAAATCTTTATATTCTGCTTTCCTAGAGCTGAACTAGCCCCTTAGAGGATAAACTGCTGAGACACTCCTCTCTCTGGGGAGTAGTCATCACTGTGCTATTCTCTGCCCCACAGGGCCCAAATGACAGCTGTGTTTTGCCATTCTGGGGTACTTGCTGCCCCTGCTCATGACCTCATAGAGTCTAGGATACTGCCAAGCTCAACTATCCCAGGATTTAGAGTCACTGCTACATGGTACCTCATTTCCTGGAAGCTGAGTTGCCACTGAGCCCTATTGGTTCAGCTTCCCAAATTGCATCCATACCCTAATCCCCAGGCCCAAACCTCCAGAGCACCGCATCTTCCCTGGAGATAGGCCAGTGCTGTGTCTTCCCCTGATGGGTAAAATCATAGCTACAACCCAGCCCCCTGGGCCCAGACTACTTAGGGGTTGCCTCAGAGTCACAGATACTGGCTTTGTGGGCAACTTACATCCAATCTTGCCACAAATAGTGAACCTTCACCCCAAGACCCTGGTGCCACAATAGGTTCATGAGATTCTGAGCCTAAGACCCTGGCCACACAGCTGATCTGAACACCTGAACCTAGAAGCCAGTGCCATGGCAGCTGCTTGTATGCCATGTCAGTCCTGATGCCAAGAAGGATCCCCTTGTCTAATTCTCTCCATTGTGTGAAAAATGAGAATAGAAGAATCTTAATAGCCCTTGACACCAAAGACATTAACAACCTGTGCCACCACTACTTCTGCCACAAATTTCTACAGCCTAGCACACTGAGGCAGTCACAATTATTGCTGATGTTGAAAGTAGCCAGAGAAGCAACACAGAGATGATATCACTGCATTTATCCAAAAACAAAGTCCCAAAAAGCACACTAAAACCCAATGCAGGTGAAAATCTGTCTCTACTAAAGCCACTACAGAAAGTTTAGAAGAGGTGATTGTTCTACCAAATGCACAGAAACCCATGCAGAGACATAAAAATATGAAAAAGCAAGGAAATGTGACACCACCAAAGGAACATAATAACTCTCTAGTAGCAGATCCTAATGAAAAGGAGATCCACGAATTTCCAGGAAAATATTCAAAATAATGATCTTAAGGAAACTCAACAAGATACAAAAAAATACCAATAGATAATTCAACAAGTTCAGGAAAGCAATTCATGATATCAGTGAGAAATTCAATGAAGAGATAGAAATAATAAAAATGAATCAAACAGAAATCCTGCAGGTTAAAAATTCAATTAATGAAACAAATGAATACAATAGAGAGCTTCAATAGCAGACTTCATCAAGCAGAAGAATGAATCCCTGAATTTTAAAATTTTAAAAGGTTGTTTGAAATTACCCAGCAGGAAAGAAAATGAAATAAGAATAAAAAAGAGTGAAGGAAAAAAATAAAAAGAGTGAAGAAAGCCTGCAAGACTTATCGGACACTATTAAGCAAACAAATATTCATATTATGGGATTTTCAGAAAGAGAGGAAAAGAGAAAATGCATAGAAAATCTATTTAATAAAATCACAGCTGAAAATGTCCCAAGTCTGGGGAAAGATATGAAAATTGAGATATAGAAACCTAAGGTTTCCAAATAGATTTAACCAGGAAGGTTCTCCCTGAGGCACAGTATAGTCAAATTGTCCAAGTCAAAACAAAGAAAGAATCCTAAAAAGGGCAAAAGAAAAGCATCAGATTATATATAAGGGAAGGCCCATTAGACTAATAGCCAATTTCTCAGCAGAGACTTTATAGGCCGGGAGAGAATGGAGTGATACTCAAAGTGCTGAAAGAAAAAAAAAACGTCAGACAAGAATACTATACTCAGCAAAACTAACCTTCAGAAATGAGGGAATTATAAATTCCTTCTTAGACAAGCAAAAACTTAGAGAATTCATCACCACTAGAACAACCTTGCAAGAAATGCTCAAGGGAGTAAGTACTATATTTGGAAGTGAAAAGGCAATAATTACTGTCATGAATATACTCAAAGCATAAAACTCACTGGTAGAGCAGGTTCACAAAGGAAAAGGAAAAAAAATATCAAAACTTATCACTACGGAAAACCACCAAACTGCAATGATAAAAACGAGGAAGAAGCAAAAAGAGGATATACAAAACAACCAGAAAATAGTTACCAAAATGACAGGAGTAAGTCCTCACCTATGAATAAGAACCATGAATGTAAATGAATTATATCCCACTTAAAAGATATAGACTGGCTGAATGGATTAAAAAACATGGCTCAACTGTACATATTCTGCCTACAAGAAACTCACTTCATCTGTAAAGATGCATATAAACTGAGAATGAAGGGATGGAAAAAAATACTCAAACAAGAGGAAACCAAAAACAAGGCATAGTAGTTATACTGATATCAGATAAAACAGTTTTTAAGCCAAAAACTGTAAAAAAAAAAAAAAAAACCCACAAAACAAAGAAGATCATTATATAATGATAAAGCAATCAATTCAGCAGGAAAATATAACAATTATAAACATATGTGAACCCAATAATGAAGCACCCAGATACATAAAGAAAATATTATTAGAACTAAAGGGAGAGATAGACTTTAATACGATAATTGTTGGGGAATTCAACATCCCACTTTCATCATTGGGAAGATAATTTAGAGAGACAATTGACAAAGAAACATTAGATTTAACTGCACTTTAGAGCCAATAGACCTAACAGATATTTACACAAGATTTCATCAAACAGCTGAAGATTAGACATTTTTTTCTTCAGCACATGGAACATTCTCCAGGATAGATCACATGTTAGGCCACAAAACAAATCTCAACAAATTTAAAATAATTGAAATTACATCAAGTATCTTTTCTGACTGACCATGATAGATTAAAACTAAAAATCAATAGCAAAAGAAACTTTTGGAATTGTTCAAATACATGGAAATTGAACAATATGCTCCTGAATGACTATTGGGTCAGTGAAGAAATTAAGAAGGAAATTAAAAAATTTCTTGAAACAAATGAAAGAAAAATACAACATACCAAAACCTATGGGATACAATAAAAGCAGTATTAAGATGAAAGCTTACAGCAATAAACATGTACCTCAAAAAAATAGACTTCAAATAAACGATGATGCATCTCAAGGAAACAGAAAAGCAAGAACAAATCAAACCCAAAATTGGTAGAAAAAAAGAAATAATAAAGATAAATGAAATTGAAACAAAAAACACAAAAGATCAATGAAATGAAAGTTATTTTCTTTAAAAAGATAAACAAAATTGACAAACCTTTACCCAGACTAAGAAATAGATAAATAAGTTTCAGGTAGATAAGAGATGGAAAAGGAGACATTACAACTGATATTATAAAAATTCAAAGGATCATTAGAAGCTACTGTGAGCAACTATATGCCAATAAATTGGAAAACCTAGAAATAGTAAATAAATTCCTAGACACATACAACCTACCAAGATTGAACCAGGAAGAAATTCAAAACCTGAATAAACCAATAATGAGTAATAAGATAGAAACAGTACTAAAAACAAAAGCCCAGGATCCCATGGCTTCACTGCTGAATTCTACCAAACATTCCAAGATGAAATAATATCAATCCTAACTTAGACCATTCCAAAAAATTGAAGATGAGGGAATAGTCCCAAACTCATTTTATGATGCCTGACAAAACCAGACAATGACACAACAACAACAAAAGGAAATAGGATACTTGAACATACCAATTACAAATAATAAGAATACATCTGTAATAAAAAATCTCCCATCAAAGAAAAGCCCATAACTCAATAGCTTCAACCACTGAATTCTACCAAACATTTTAAAAAGAATTAATACCCATTCTTCTCAAATTCTTCCAAAAAACTGAGGATAGAATTCTTCCAAACTTATTTTATGAGACCCACATTATCTTGATACCAAAACCAGATAAGAAAACAACATAAAAAATACTATGCAGTAATATCGCTGATGAACATAGATGTAAAAATCCTCAATAAAATACTAGCAAACCAAATCCAGCAACATATTAAAAAGGCTTTTCCCTGTGACCAAATGGGATTTATCCCATGGATGCAAGGATGGTTCAACACATGCAAATCAATAAATGTGATATATCACATCAACAGAATGAAGGACAAAATCCATATGATCATCTCGACAGACACAGGAAAAGAATTTGATAATATTCAGCATCCTTTCATGATAAAAAACTGTCAACAAGTAGCTATAAAAGAAATGTACCTCAACACAATAAAGGCCATGTCTGACAAACCCAAAGACAACATCACACTGAATGGGGAAAAGTTGAAAGCTTTTCCTCTAATATCTGGAATAAAACAAGGATGCCTACTTTCACCACTTTTATTCAACATAGTACTGCAAATGCTAGCCAGAGGAATTAGGCAAGAGAAAAAAAAAGGGAGCCTCCAAATCGGAAAGCAGGAAGTCAAACTGTCCCTGTTTGCAGATATAATGATTCTATTTACAGAAAATCCTAAAAGGTTCACCAAAAGTTCTTAGAACTGATAAACAAATTCAGTAAGGTTGCAAGATAGAAAATAAACATATGAAAATCAGTAGCATTTCTACACAACAACACGGAACTAGCCAAAAAATAAATCAAGAAAACAATCCCATTTAGAATAGCTACCAAAAAAATAAATAAATGAAATACTTAGGGATAAATTTAACTCAAGTGGTAAAATATCTCTGCAAAGGAAACTAAAAAACACCAATGAAAGAAACTGAAGAGGTCACAAAAATATGGAAAGATATCCCATGTTCATGAATTAGAAGACTTAACTTTATGAAAATAACCATACTGGCAAAAGCTGCCTGTGTATCTATTGCAATCCCTATCAAAATACCAAATACATATTTTACAGAAATAGAAAACACAACCCTAAAATTTGTATGGAACCACAAAAATTCCAAATAGCAGAAGTGATTTTGAGCAAAAAGAACAAGGCTGGAGGCATTACATTATCAGACTTCAAAATATACTTCAAAGGTATAGTAACCAAAACCACATTGTACTCTCATAAAAAACAGTTACATAGACCAACGAAACAGACTACAGAAAAAAGCCACGTATTTACAGCTGACTGATTTCCAACAAAGATGCCAAGAACATTTATTGGGGAAAAGGACAGTTGCTTCAATAAATCATGTTGGGAAAACCAGGTATTCATATGTAGAAAAATTAAACTAGATCCCTACCTCACGCCATACATGCAAAAGTTGATCTCATAGAAGTAGAGAGTGGAATAGTGGTTACTAAAGGTAGGGAATGGAAGGGGGGAGTGGAGAACAGCCAAAGGTAGGTTAATAGACACAAAAGCACAGCTGCTTAGGAGGAACAAATTCTAGTGTCCTATAGCAATTTAGAGTGACTATAATTAACAATTTATTGTATTATATATTTTCAAATAGCTACAAGAGTGGATTTTGAATGTTCTCAGCACAAAGAAATGATAAATGCTCAAAGTGGTAGATATACTAATTACCCTTATTTGATCATTACACATTGTATACATGTACCAAAATATCCTACTGTACCCCATAAATAAGTACAATTATTGTATCAAGTAAAAAATAATAACAGCAAATAAAAGCAGCACTTAAATATGTTTGTTGAATAAATACATTGATTAACACATTAATAGTGTATGACATAGTAAATAAATGATAGATGCCTAATAAATCTTTCTTAAAGAAAGGGATGAAGGCAGATAGGTCGAAAAAATAGGTGCTGTATTAAAGCAGGCACACATTGTAGCTGGAGGCTAGCTGTACTTACAGGCCTCTAGAATCAGAACAAGGCAGTAGAAACTTGCAGGAGGCGTTAAAGATGTGGATAAAGGAGAGGCTAAAGGACACAAGGTTTTGGCCAGATGTTGGGAATGGAAGAAGGCCAGAGTGAGACTGAGAAGGCTGAGAGATCACTTGTGGGCACCGTTTGGGAAGGCAGGTACCAAAGGAAGAAATTGATGAATGGGAGCTCTGGAGCCCAGCTATGAAGACCAGGAGAAGTGAGTCAGGCTGGTGAGGAGCCACAGACTCAGAGAGTTGGCACATCAACCAGGATATTCTGGGTTAATTTAAATAGACATTATTAATAAATTACTTTATATGGGTGGTGCTTACAATTTTTCATATCATGTCTTTGAGACTTGGATAAAAGCTGAGGATCAATTTGTCAAAAGAAAAAAAAATCCATATGATTTTGCACATGATTTCAGGGATTGAGAGATTTCCCTGAAGCCAACCCCCAGGCTAAGAAAACCTGTTTTATGTGGTCTGGATACCTCACACGTGCATCCATATTTTTGTCATCCATTAATACATCAAATTCAATTACTTCTATTTTGAGGAAACTGAGCCTCAGTGAGAAGTTATGCCTTGCCCAAGTGAGAAGTAGGTAGCAGTATATTTAGAGGTAGAGGCCATGTGTTTTGGTTTGAAGTTGAGTGTTATTTTCTTCTACCATCCATCTACTAAACGAACTGTGCTGACATTTCTTTATGAACCAGAAAGACCTTTTACAAATATTAACTGAGTACCTGTTACATGTCAGGCACTGTGTCAGGCACTTGGGTTACACCAGCGAACAAAAAAACAATCAATATCCCTGCCTACATGAAGTTCCAGACCCAAATTGAGGTCAGTTTCTTCCCAGCCTGATAACTTGGATTGGAAAATGTTCCGGTAGTTAAGTGTTTATTCAGGTATTTGATGCTTAGTGAAAAACTATGATCCAGTAGGCATCGTCCTAGGTAGTAATTGTCAAAGGCAGATGTCTTTGTCAACCAGCATTAAACATTCCTTACCCTTCACCATTAGCTAATCACAGACTTCATTAAATTCCATTTCTTTCTTTAGTATTCTCCTTCTACTTTAAAATCTTAAATTTGTCAATGCTGCATGTGCAAACTTAAAAAAAAATCTTAACCTTGAAGACTCTTTGTTTTTGCCTCTTCCCAATAGAAATAAGGCCCAAATAAAATATCTAACTCATGGTTGTTCAGAACTGAACTAATAAAAGCCAGGCCGAAAGTTGGGAGGGCCAGCATCCTAGTACCAGCTCTGTCTTTTGTAGTGTTCTTGTACTCTTCCGGGGCGTCAGTTTCCTCCCATATAGAGCAAGTCTGTACGTTTCTGTGGTCCTTCTATGAATGGCTTAGAGCTCTGAGCCTGCCTGGGAGAAAACCTTTACAATTGCATGCTGGAAAGACATAGATGGCGAGAGAAAACTTGCCCCCACAATGGGCAATGACCCGTTCTGGCTCTAGAAGCCAAACACTCCTTAGATAGATGAGGGGGAGTGTAGGAGGCAGGAAGGGCAAGAGGCAGGAAAAAAAGCTTGATTTCTCATCAGAGGAGCAGGACGGATCAGTGGGTTGGGGCAGTGAGCGCGGAATGTCTGGCCATGTTTCCTCCCGAGAAGGTCAGTGCCCTGCAAAGCCAGGGCTGAAACATAGTGGCCTTTTGAAAAGCAGACCAGCAGAGAGGCTGCCACTGAGCCCACAAGCATGAGACAAACTGAGATTCCTGGTGTGTCGCAGCATAAAAGGATGCAATTACCTCTGGTCCAATTTTCCTCTTCTGTGTTGCAGGTGGGGACACTGACGTCCGGAAGGTGGTGTTGGGAGGGATGACCAGGGTCACTGAGTTTGCAGTCAGCATAGCCTGGCTAGACACTGGAACTAGACTAGACTCCTGAACACTGAAGGAACTCCTCATTGTTGCTTAAATGAAAACAAATTTCCCTCTTGTTCTGCTTATGGCTTCCTTTAATAACATCAGTATTTTTCTCCCATTTGCTACTTGCTTAGCATCTCAGAATAAAGAAACTGTGGTAATAACAGCTATCCTTTCTTGACAGCATGGAATCTGACACTTAAAAAAATTGATGGTGTGACTTATTAAACCTCCAGGTATGTTGTTAGAGTTCGTGTATAAATTATTAAGTATTTATAATGAGATTTGACAAAATTATATCTTTGGTTCACATTTTTAATTTAAACTCTCTCTCCTCCATTTACTACTCTCTTGCTTGTTCCTCACCTGGCAGAGTTATCTCCCCAGTGAGAACATTAAACTCTCCCTCTCTGCTTGGACCTATCATGTCTCATTTGATCCTCACACTGGTTATTGGTCACCACCCCATATACTGTCTCCTGGATTGATTTATACCACCTCATTCTCCTCTTGCCAGCCCCACCTTCATCTATTGAAATACTGTTATTGGTTAAAGCAGTCCAGGCAGACCCATCTGCCTTTGAGCCTTGAGAACAAAGTGGCCCTGTGCAAACTTTTTAACCACTCCATTCTCAGTTTGATCTTCTGAAAAATGTAGATAAAGATAATTCCTGACTGTTAGGGTATTGGAAGGTTAAACAAAAATAGTACCTACTGTTTCTTTGTCTACTCTGTGCCAAAGCAAGCCCTTTATGCATCTTATTTTGTTTGCTTCTAATCACTCTTGTTATTACCTCCACGTTATAGCTAATGAAACAGGGGCAGAGAAATCCCCACATGGACCAGGTGGCAGAGCGTTTGAGCACCCAAGTCTTTCTAACTTGTATTAATAGAACCATGTCCTTTTTTAGAGCACCGCCTAGATTACTATCTAGCATTGGTTCCCAACCAAGGTGATTTTGCACATCCAGAGGACATTTGGCAATGTCTAGAGACAATTTTAGGTGCCACAGCTTGGCAGGGGCATGACTGGCGTCTAATTGGTAGAGGCCAAAGATGCAGCAAAGCTTCCTGTAATGCAGAGGGCAGTGCCCTCAAACAAAGAATGATCTGGCCCCAAATACGAATAGTGCCAAGAAAAGTGTTGAGAAACCCTGCTGTGTGGTATTCCATTTTTATGAATTTACCATAATTCATTCTTGTAGATGGGTGTGATAGAGTGCATGCAAAGGGTCAAGGGCATAGTAGGCTCTCAGTAAGTGCCAGCTACCCTTAGATTGCTGCTACTTCTGGACCCACTTCACATTTGCCTTATCTTCCTTTGAGGTCATCTCTGTTATCTGCTAGATGGAGGTAGTATTTCCCTCATATCTTTCCATAACCCCATACTTTCTTTTGCATTTGAGATTCATTGTTGATTATAGTTATTTATATACATCCTTTGTCTTCTTTAATAAACTTCCACTTTCCCATATGGAAGCAGTTGTATTTATTTCCTTTTGTATCTCCCCATTTACTCACACATTGCCTGGCCTGTTCTTACTGAATTTGAGAACTGAACAATTGAACAATTGAACAACTGAAAAAACTGAACAATTTTGTGAGGAAAGGTGGGCAGGGAGTGTTAGGTCTGTTTTATAGCTGAGGAAATAGACTCAGAGTGCCCAAGTTGCTTAAGGCCCTGTGATTTATAAATGATGGAGTTTGTACTAGATCTTACCTCAGAGTCTAGCACTAGGTTGTTTGGCTGCTATTTATGCAAGCAATTGCAAACCACCAGACTATAACCCATTATTTTAGAAGTTTCTAAGAGAACCTTTGGATTCAAGGAGAAAAGCTGATATGGAAATTGGTTTCAATAGGTATTTGGTCCAGAGATGCCTATTATGGGGTCCACAAAAAATAGAGGGAGAGAGATTACCATTAAGTTCACCCTGCTGTAAAAAAATATAGCAAGGAATCCAGGCACCCGAAGAGGAGGCCTGAATTTGAATTAGGTAGTTACACAGCATTGGTACCTCTGCTCTGCACTTTCCTTATCTGTCAAATGGGGACACAGTGACCATCTAAACTAGCCCACAAGGTTGTGATGAGGAAATGTATGTCAAGTACACTCAACCTTTTTTTTGTGTGTGTGTCTTTATTGAAGTGTAATTTACATATCATGTCTTTACTCCATTTTAAGTGTACAAGTAAATGGTTTTTAGTAAATTTACCAAGTTGTAAAGCTATTCACATAAATCAGTTTTAGAGGATTTGCCACCCCCCCGGGGGAGGCCTGATACCCCGCCCCAAAGACACTTCAAGCATGCCCCTCCCCTTCACAGTGCTCACCACATCCCCCAAATGTGGGAACACCCCCCCACCCCTAAAATCCCCAGTGAACATTACCACCATTTAAGCACCATAGTGTCAATCAGTCAATACCAATTTGATGGTGAGTACAAGTGGGGTCTGTTCTTCGGGTCTTGTCCTCACTTTGAATAATGGGCTTAAGCTTAATCCAGGATAATATAAGTGGTGTTAGCTCACTGTCATTTCTTAAATTGATTAATATTCAATCCTTTTTATTCATAATAGTTATGCTTTCTAAAGTTGTTGCAAACATTGAATTAGCAGATATTGAACCAGTGCTCCTAAGGGAAATACAAGGTTAGGTTCCTGCAAGCCTCTAGTCATAACATTTTCAATAACTGATCAATACATAACCTTGTTTTATGTGTATTTTTGTTTAAAGACACCTTATTTAATATACATGGTAGATTCATTGACATTGAACTCACGGCCAGTAGCACTTTAACTCAGGTGTAAACAAAGCTTATCTGGTATTCATGTTTTCTCTATAGAGAACAGTACAGCCTTTTTAGGAACACTGGACAGCATATGCGCACTGTGCTTTGGGATCATCTTAAACAGAGAAATCATCAACAAAAAGCACAAAAATGCAAAAAACATGGCACTAAATACACCACAGAAAGGACACATTTACGGGATGAGAGTGCAACAAGAAGGTAGAGTGTCACCTTGTTCAACCTCAGCTGGGCACCTGCATGTCAGACTATTCAGAGGTCCACCTCTCTACACCTTTCCCACAAAAATGCACTAGCATTGATTTTGGAGTTACGAATAAATTTCAGCAAGTAGAGAAATTTGCAAACACAGGAAAAATGAATAGTGAGCATTGATTGTAAGTTTTAAAGCACTTGGGTGTCAATAAGAAAAGGATGACAGGTAATTCACAAGAGAAGATAAAGCGGCCAATGAACATATGAAAAGGTGTCCAACATCACGGCTCATGAAGAAAATGCAAATTAAACCCAAATTGCAATACCACTATACAACCACCAGAATGGCCAAAATGAAAAAGACTAATGATATTAAATATTGGCAAAGACGTGGAGCAACAGGAACTCTAGGTACTGCCAACCCAAATCTAATGCATTAAAATCTGCTGGAAAAGGTACCGAACGTCAGCCTTTTAAATAGGCAATTTTATAATCAGCAAACTTTGACGCATATTGACGGGTATGTGTATTGAGGAGTAAGACCGAATGTGATCTCTAACACACAACATGAACTTGATAAATGGTAGCTCTTTATATTTTTAGGTACACTTGTCTTCATTTTATAGATGAAGGACTGAGGTACAGAAAAGGACCTAGGTTTCAGGTCACAGAGCCAGAAGCAAACGCTTTTAAGAGTTATCTCCCTATATGCTAATAACCACCCTGGGGAGTATATCCATTAGCCTCATCTTACTCATGAGCAAATTGTAGCTCAGGGACTTAAATAACTCGCCCAAAGACACATAGCCAGAGAATAGTGGAGTCAGTTCAATTTCACTTTGTTCCTATTGGATTTGCTTCTTAAAGATCTTCTATAGGATAGGAAAGGTAGGAGAAAGACAGATCTAGAAGCATTGAAAACAGACTTTGCTTTTTTTACACACTGGGTACCTGGCCGTTAACATATTCACCTTGCTACTAGACATCTCCCCCTCTAACCAATGAGGACAGAATGAATACTTTCCTAGCCTTATCTTTAAATGGAACATGTGAGAAGAAACGAGGACTGATGGGATGCTTGGTTGATGTGATCTATGCCTAGGATAGTTGTCACCTGTGCCATCTATCCTCACAGATAACCTGTTTCATTTGCACTGCTGGCATCAATAATTGTGGAAATCTGAAGCTCAAAGTTAGCCACCACACCTTTATGAAAATTCTTTTATCTTTTTGGAAGTTAACTCTTGGGAAGTCCCTATTGCAAACAGACCTTTCTCCTGTCCATCTTTCTCTTGGCTAAGTAATATTTCTGGGAGCTGAGGTGGTAGTTGGTGTCTATTATGCAATGTTTCATCATTATTGTCAAGGAGCAAGAGTGCTTTTGTCTCAGGTTAGAGTGAAGAGATGAATTTCTGGCCTCTCTTCTCATATAGTAGACTAAGTATCCATCTCATTTCCTACCACTATTACTAGTTCATTGTGATAGGTTAAAACCCATGGTCACATTTTATTAATATCAGTGCGCAGGATATTCATGCTTTAAAGAAAAGAACTAGGTACAAAGCTACATTTTTTCACTTCCTGTACTTAAGTATCATCTGTTTCTACTAATCAGTGTTCATCTATCCCAAAGGATCAGGACCTTCTCTTTGAATAGGAGGCCCAGAAATCTCCTCACTGTTCTTTTTGGCTTGTTTCAAAGCTTTGAACACAGGCTGCACAGTTTAGATACTTTAACATGAGAGACCACAGGAAAATATACTTTTTCTCATCTGTCTCATTCCTTTTTTCCTTTGACACTGTGGATATGAATTTGACTTAACTTTTCCTGACATTTCAAAGGCAAGCTCCTGACCCTGAATGAAACTCCAGTGAGAAAGAGGTAGAAATCCTCACTCAAGACTTCTGGCTAAGGTAAAGTCTCCAGTCTTATCTTTTATTAAGAAAATCACAACCATTTACTAGCTTGCTTAGTGCTCATGTGCATATAATTCCCAGGCCAGCGGACACTCTATTATATGCCCATATTCCATCATGATCATAGTCATCTCATGTTTATCACTATAGCCATAATTATCTTTATTCTCAACTTTAGAAAGCCTTGGCTATTACTAACTAAAAGCCTTGACCACTGTAAGTTGATATTCCACCATTGAGGTAGCAGGATGCTTGCTTGGTATACTGAATGATTCCCAGAGGCACAGACTTCTTCATTTTTCAGAGATGATTGGCATGATTCAGATCCCACTCCCCTTCCCCCTGGGGGATCATTCACAATGCACACCCGATCATGTTTATGTACAGTTCCGGATGAGACTCAAAGATGACAAACAGCTTTCAGTGCTTATGCAATCCCTCCTTCCCTAGGAGATTACTAAACAGACAGAGGTGCTCAGTGTTCAGCTGGGGATGCAGAAAACAAACAAGACTTGGTGCTGGAAAAACCAACTGCAGCCATTTTTCTAACATCCTGCCTTTGATCAAATACTACAGTTTTGCTCCAAGCAATTTTGCTCCTAATCATTTAACTCACATGTGGTGGCAAAAGGTACATTAATCGATCATGTTTTAGATTCATTGACATTCAGCCCAAACATTCTGGCCTTGTAAGAACAGACCAATTTCACAGATGCCTGCAGGCAGTTGCTAAGCTGTTACCCTGTGCTTCGGAGAGGGGTAAAGTATCCCTTTGTGCAAGAGACAGAAATTCCTAAATCAAGAGGATACTGAGGAAGGAAGAGGAGGAACAGGGAGAGAGATGAGGAAGAGGAGAAGGAGGAAGAGGGAAGGGGAGGCAGAAGAGGAGAGAAACTCTTTTATGCTCTTGCTCATCTTTTCCATTCAAAAGTGGGGCACTCATCTGGTTTGGGGTTAGGGGACACATGCGGCCAGGGAAAGCTTGTAATTAATGCAACAGGGTAACACAAAGAAAGGAGCATTGGCTTTGGAACCCGGCAGATTAATAGTTGAGACCTGGCTCTGCCACCAATCTGCTGTGTCACTTTGGATATGTTTCCTAACTCCTCAGCTTCTCAGTTTCTTCAGGTATAAAATGGGGATAGAATGCCCATCTCTCCAAGGTTTTTGTATGGATCATAGGAAGCATACCTAACATGAGTACTAGCACAATGCTTGGCTTCCAGTAAAAGGCAACAACTAGTATTCTTTCATTCTAGATATTGAATACATACAAGGATAGAAAGGTAACTAGGACACACCCTTGGTCCTCGGGTACTCACTATGTAGTAAATGAAATTCTGTGTTATCTGGTTACTATAATATAGCAGGATAATTATAAATCCAACTTTGATTACAGCAATTACAGCATCACAAGCTTTCCTGTTTTCCACGTAGAAAGCTTGAAGTCATCTCAAGTCTTCTCCACCTCTCTCTCCCCACATCTAACCATTCACTAAGTCCCACCACTTTATTGCTATGATGTTTCTTAATTCAAAACCTCTTATTTCTACCTCTGTTCTTACTACTTTTGTTCTAGTTCTGAACCTCATTATCTCTATCTCGGGTTATTGAAGTTCTTCCTAACTGGTATCCTCTACTCTTTCTCCATGTTAATTCATTTTCCAAACAAGTTATCTTTTTGCAATAGCTCTAATTCTAACCCACATTCGATTATTCTGTGTCATCTCCTAAGCAGGGTCTTATTGTTTGTCTTGGTAGTCGGGACCATCTGTATTTTGGTTCCAGCCTCCCTTCATGCCAGTGGTTCTCAAGTGGGGGTGGTTTTGCCCCCCCCGAGGACATTTTTAGTTATCACAACTTGAGAGGAGGGGACTCTACTGGCATTTAATGGGTAGAGGCCAAGGATGCTGCTTAACATTCTACAGTGTACAGGGCAACCACCTACAACATGGGGTTATGTGGGCCAAAGTATCCATGGTGCCAAGACTGAGAAAACCTGCTTTCTACCTGAGGTTATGGTCATGGAGAATAACCCCAGTGCCAAAACAGGGCTGGAAACAGAACAAATAAGTGCTAAGTTGCTATTGCTAGTCAATCCGTGGGAGGCTGGGAGAAAGCCAGATGGACTGGAGGCCAAAAGGAGAGGGTCAGGAATGCACATGCCCTTCCTTTATATCATTTACTACACAGGTGAGAAATAGGCATGAATGAGAAAGAAATGGAATTTCACTGGACAGCTGGGTGTCAGCCCTCAGGAGAACACTGGGCCAAGGCAGAGACGAGGTGGTCAGGTTTGGGTCTCAAACTGGGGAGATAGGACAGGAGAGGAATACTGCATTTCTTCTAGGACATCTCCATTTTAATTTTTTAGTTAAGAAAGTACATCTTGTAAGCAGGTTAACCATCTCTCCCAGAGATAGGATTGGAGATTTGCAATAAGTAAATGCAAAAAAGAAAATGTATAAGACCATTTCTGGAACGGCAACTTTATAACATCCAAATAGAAGATCGAATTAATTCAAGTAACAGAAATTTGACAATAACGATGATGATAAAACTAACAATTAGGATAGTGGTTTAGATTAATATATCACCTCTAACCTGAAGAGTTGATGAAATGAAAAATTCAAATTAAGTTTCTATAGTGATATAAGACATTGTGTGATAAAACCTTTAGTGGTGCTATTTTCAGATGAAATATAAATCTCTAAAGTTCCAGATGCAAGGCAGTGGAAAGTTTTTAATTAATTAATTATTTATTTTTTGTGATAAGTCACCCAATGTGAGATAATTTGAAAGGGGGATTTAATGATAAGATTTATGCAATGAAGATACAGATACACACCTTTCCAATATGAGAACAAGCAGAGCTGAATTTCTTAGGTTGCTGGGGCTGATTTGTACTTGCATGAGGACCTCTGTGAGGTGACATGTATAATTAATCACTAATATTATTATTAATATCTCTTAATATAGAAGATGGATCATTGTGTGTCTAAATTGCACCCTGCCTCGGCTGTTACCTAATTAAAAAACTGAGACCAACAGTCACAGAGAAATATTAATGGCATGCAATTTAGTTGAAATCTTAGTTCACAAAGAGATCTCAAAAATAATTGTATGTTTTGCCATGAGGAATATGCAAAACCATTTTGGTACCAATTCCCTTGCTCCTCAAATTAAATAAATGTCTGTTCCATATTTACATGTTTATTTTATCTCAGGTTGTCAATAAGACCATTAGAGAACATCGGGCTTTGGAGATGCAAGAAGGAACAGAAAAGATAAAAGTGTAAATTACAGGGTGAAATGAGGAATTTATTTTTAACCTCTTGGGGGATTGGACTTTAATTAGAGACACTACTTTAGGTCTGAAATGGAAGGTTTGCAGCAAGAAAAAAAAAAGTGGAATAGTGATTACTAACCCAATCTTGTTTTTACAGGATGCTTTCTAAATGGCCATAGCTTACTTCTGGGTAATCCTGAGCAGTTTACATGTGAGTACTTGCATTTGGGGTGTTTTATTCGGTGTTCACAGCAACCTAACCACTAGGCAGACCAGGAGGTACAGTCCCCATTTTACAGATTAAAAAATCATTCAGAAAAGACAAGTGATTTCTTCAAAGCCACACAGCAAAATACCCTACCCCCTATCACCTTATCTAAAGTAGGATTTTTTTCTTTGACACTAAATGACCATTATTGTCACTGCAAAATGAGCTATACTAAAATAAATTTTAAAAAACCATGTTACATTAAGGAAGTACCATATATTTTATACACTGTTTTCTGAATCTATTCTCTTATTTGGTCCTGACAACTATCCTCTAAGCTAAGTATTATTTTCATCTCTACTTCTCTACTTTAAAGAAGAAGATATTGATGCTTAAAAACATTAAGGGAATTTCCTGAGGTCACCATTTTGGGGACATGGCTGAAACTTAAGCCTGTGTGTTCTGAGCACAAATTCAATGTAGGACTCTATTATTCTTACACTGAAATGCAGCTACAGTGTCAGTGGATGCCAAATTCCTAAGACTGTTTGACTTTCAGTAAGACACTTGGAACTCCAATGTGAAGAATCAGATAAATGAATGTGTCACACTGAAATTGCAGGTACTGCCAGAGATAGGGGAAGAATTTCTTTTTTGGCTAAGCTGCCTTTCCAAGGGTCCTAAACCTTAGTGTGTAGGCAGCTACCACTGCACTTAGGATATCCTGATGAAAAACTGACCACTCTGATTTCACTATCTACATGGAAAGAAGTGCAAAAAAAGTAAACATGCAAAACAAAAGGCCAGTTAGTTAACTCTTTTCTGAGAGACTGGGGCAGAGGAATGCTATAAAAAAGTAATTTATCTTTTTAAAGGTGGCTGTGTGCCTTTAAAAGCAATCCGTAATGACTTATGACTCTAGCGACCCTTCTTGATTACTGCCTGTTGCCATTCATTATCACCATGGAAACAGCACTGTTGCCAGCTGTGTGCTTGGTGGTGGGGTAGAGGCAGTGCTGTTGGCTGGGGAAAAGAGGCTAGTACATGTGGAACTGGATTTGCAGGAGTTTCTTTTCTTTTTCATTTTTTTTTTTTGCAAGAGGAGAGAAATTGGGAGGACATGGCACCCCATATCCTGTACCAAACCCCTTGGTGAGTTGTAATTCACAGGGGAACCCCAGAACATATGGCCTCAGTGCCCTTGTCTCTCTCTGGAAACAAAATCAGGTGAGATCAGAAACATTCCAGTCTGGAAGATAATCCACTGGGCGGCAGAAGGTATGAGGAAGGGGCAAATTGCATGCAAATTTCATTAACACAGTTTCTCATGGAGACTCTTCAAGCATGCAAGCCAATCTTCACGGCTGCCTCATTCCTAGGCTTCTAGTGTATGAAAGCTTCAAGAGGGATCTGCAAAATCCCTACCTGACTTCATCGCAATTTCATCCATGTCTTCCTCCTAATTTGGTTTTCAAACCCTCTCTTCGCTCCTTCCCGTACATACCTCTTAGCCTTTTATGCCTGCCTTCCTTCTCTTGTCTCCCTTTTCGTATCTAATTAAAGATCCTAGCAAGTTGGAATGGGGCAAAACTGACATACTTCATTACAACCTCCACCTGTTATAGACATAAAAATTGACATCCAGAGTGGGTTCTGGAATTCCCCAAAACTCTCCTGTGGAGAGCCCTTGGCAGAATCAGTACTGAAACCCAGATCTCCAAATTCCCACCCGAGTTCTTCTAGCACAGAGTGTTGCTCTGTCATATTCTCCCTTCACTTCTTGGGCTAATTTCCTGCCACACTGAAGTACAGTTAAATTTCAACTCTCTAGGCCAATTATTATTTAGTGCAGAGTCATCCTTGCTTTCACGGAGTATTTCTCTCTGTAGAACTTGGTTTGCTCCAGAGGCATTAGAGGATTCATCCTCATGAGATACTCAGGAGGGAGGGGAGCAGAGACAAGATGGCTTAGTCATCTTTCCACTTTATTTAGAATGAATATTAAAGTCCCAGGGCATGAAATGGCTCTAAATGGGTCTATTAAAAAGTGCCAGGAAAATCAGAATATGATCACTCTGCATTGCTAAATTCTGCTTTGGCTGCAGGCTGCTGGGGGAATGGAGGCATCATCTCTGGGTTTGCTGCAAAAGTGTTTCACACAAGCATCATTTGGTTAGCAAAGGGACTTTTACACATGACATTGAATTTGACTTCTAAGATCTCTGGAAAATGGTCACAATCAATACCTGGTGTTAAGATAGAGACAGGCTGATAAATAAAAAGTACACAAAACTTGGAGATGATGGATCTGGACCTCAGTTCTGACTCTGCAGCTGAGCTGTCCATGAGGCAGAGATCAAACCCCTTCCCCTCCTGGACCACCACATCTTTGGACATCAGATTGTAGAACAAGCTGAAAGGCCTTTTCCAACTTCAGTCTAATAGTAATAATAATTGCAGAGGCAAGAATTGCCACCTCTTTATTGACCTTTACTACGTACCCAAGGTTTTTGCAGACATCGTTATCCCATTAATGCATACAACCTCTCATGTAGGTAGGTATTGCTATTCCATATAGGAAATAAAGAAATGGAATCAAAGAAGATAAGAAACATGCATAGGGCCATTAACATTCTAATTTAAACAGCAGAGCTAGGATTCATACCTAGGTCTGTAAGATCAATATCACTTCACCAAATGACAACGTCTTTGAACATTCTATGGGTTTTTTTTGCTATGCCCTCTGACTTCTTAAAAGCCACACATTCATTTATTCAAAGGGTATTTATTGGGGGCCTAATACATACAACTTGTTAAGAAACTGGGGATAGCGTGATGAAGAAGAGAGACAAAGCCCCTGTCTTCCTGAAGCTCGCAGTCTATTTTATGTTTTGGGGGGAAGACAGGCAGTATGCAAGTAACCCAATAAATATGCATGTAACTTTAGATAGAGATCAATGCTGTGAAGAAAACAGGATGGAATAATAAAGCCACTTGAGATGGCTTCCCTGTGCTGGTGACATTTAGGCTGAAAACTGAAACATAAGAATGAATAAGCCTTCTGAAGAGCTGGGGGAGGAGTGTGTCAGGCAGGGAAAAACAAGGGTAGAGTTACAAGGAGAGAGAGGCTGGCATGTTTGAAGAACAGCAAGTAGAATGGAGATAAAGGGAGAATACATCTTAGTGAGCAAGGAAGATAGTGGCAAGCGATGTGGTCAGAGGGGTAGACAGGAGACTCGAGGGCACTGTAGGGTCAATGCGCAAGAAGACATCAAAACTTATAAACAGGATGTCCATATGTGTATATACACTCTCTGGAATGTAAATATAAAACGACCTTAATTTTTTCAGCAACTATCTTAACTACACGATGGGGAAGTCTCATGAACAACATTGTGGTTTTGTTCCTTTACTTCTGAGCCCTTTTCAGATATTAGAATGTTCTAGATAGTATATTTTTTAGTCTTAGTCACTTTAGCATTAATCTCAATCTGTCTCCAAGGATTTTTTTTTTTCTTTTCACCTCCTCCATAAAGACCATACTTGTCTAAGATTCTAGTACAGGGGTCCACAAAATTTTTCTGTCAAGAAACAGACAGCAAACATTTTTAGGCTTTGCAGGCCAAATGTTCTCTGTCACAACTACTCAACTCTGCCGTCGCAGTGTGAAAGCAGCCCTAGACAATACATAAATGAATGAGTGTGGCCGTATTCCAGTAATACTTTATTTATACATGCTGAAATTCGAATTTCCTAAAATTTTCACATGTCAAGAAACTTTATTCTTAATTTGTTGGCTTTTTTTTTTTCTAACTTGGCTCATAGGTCAAACAGAAACAGACAGGATTTGGCCCACACATCATAAACTCCAGATTTTTGCTCTAGTGGCATGGAATTAGAGGTGTATGGGATATATAATATTTTTTTTACAAGTTGCCCCTCCCCCACGTTCATGTCTCTCATCTGGTGAGCAGAGGTAGAGGAGATAGAAGTCTTCACGTTAACAGCTAAACAGAAACTGTTAATGTCCCTTCAGTGTGCCCTCAGCCCTTCTATTTCTTATGTAAGTTGTTTGACTTCCAACTACCACCAGCACCTATATCCCTTTACTTGAGATCTCTCCCTGGCTGCCAGATCCTACCTTTTGTATGCAGCCATAGGTTGAAAATTTTGAGGAATTACTATTCCCCAAGGGCAGTCTTCAACTAATGATTGATGGGGTGAGTGGACAAAAACCTCAGCTCCCTCTGCTCATGGACAATCTTGAGGCGTGTGTTCCGCACTGGTCCCAAAGCTCCCCAGAAGGGGTTAGCCCAAGTTGTCCTCAGTGGTGATTTGCTTGATAACTCATTCTTTACTTGGTTACTTTTCTATCTCTGTTGCACTTCCTCACTCCTCTTATAGGATCACTTCCCTAATGAACTATTGGAACTGGAATCTTTGTCTCAGGTTCTGCTTCTAGGGGAACCCAAACCAATAAAATGGGCACACAGAGCCTTCGTGTCACCGAAAGTCCAATGTTGGCCTTCTTTTGGGACATGTGGTGGGAGCTTTGGAAGTCTTTCTGCACGTGGTTAGAAGTTAATGTTGTCCTCAATTGCCTAAGATTTATCACTGAGAAAAATGATTTTATTTAAACTCATGTGCTTGAAAGGGCAGAGATAGGATCATCAAATGAAAGTTATGGGAAAGGCACAGCTCAGAAAAGGAAGGTAGTTTTTGTAGTTGTATTTATAATGAATTAGATTGGTCTACCTCTCGAATCAGCGAGTTCCTAGTCGATGGATATATCCAAATGAAATGTGTCTGGCAACTTCTCAGTAGGGATATTACATAGTATCCAATCCTCTGACTGAAGTTACACTGGCATGTGCTTTAAGATTCTGTCATGTTCTTGGACCTTGAGATTAAGTATAGAATCCCCAAACACTGGGAAAGGCAAACAAGCCAACCATCAGGAATTGCTGTGTCACAGAAAAGAATCTTTATTTAAGTTGTGATGACAGAGTTTGGGAAATTGTTCCTTACCCCAAACTTCATAACTGGTGTTGCAGGATGGTTTCCCAAGGGCTCTGACATTGTTGATGTGGAGAACAGTGACTCAGCCCAGTCTGACGCATCTTCACACCTGCGGAGAAACTGATTCAGAGTGTTGGATGACCATAATCTCCCTCAGGAAAAGTTATGGCAAAATCATCTTGCTCTCTAATGTTTTTCTTTGCTTCTTCTTAGAGAAAACTGTGGGGACAAGCAAAATATCTTATTGCTCTCAAAGTATTTATCAGGGCAATTCTGTAGTCATAACCACCTGTTGCAAACCCTGGTCACACTGTAAACTTTATTAGTGTCAGACTTATTGAGGAGACTCATCTGACTTGGACACTTGGTTAGTGGATCTTTTTTATTCCCTAGAGAATGGGATTTTAAAATTTTGTCTGGAAACTGGCAAGGGTGATGGAGATCAGGGGTTAGCCAGAAAATGCCAGAAAGAGAATGAATTATTTGAAATCTTAAGCGATAAAGTGAGAGACATTTTCAGAGACTGTCAAATCAAAAGCTTGTGCTTCAGCATTGTGGAGGGAAAAATGGGATTAGCATACAAGCCATTGTCAACTGACCAGCATTCTTGTCTCAGTTCTGTTTCTTTTCACCAAGCAATAATAGGTAAGTCAGTTCTTTTCACAGGTTTCAATTCCTTTTTAAGCTTAAAATTCAGGAATTGGATCACTGATCACTAAGTTCTTCTCAGCTTTAAAACTGCATGATTTAGAGTTGCATTTATTATTATCTTTTTCCAAAGTATTTTTCCTATACATTCACTTTATCATGTGAGATGAATACATGCATGACAACTATGTATACATGTGTGCAGACGTACACATATATGTACATCTCACTGTGTATATATTATATATATCTCACTGTATATATATTTCTTATACACACAGTGATATGCTGTCTTAAAAGGGTGATAGATTTGTTGCAAAGGAACCACAAAGAAACTAGAAGATGTCTATTGATGTAAGTGATTTAAATTCCCTAAGCTGCAGTTGGCAAGAGGTAAATGAGGAGTGAGGGTGTCTGATTTCATAGAAACTGTGTTTCTTGAGAAACTAAGGGGTAGATTACCATGGGTTGCATTGTTCTTATCTTTGCCTATTTTTTGTAAAGAGATAAATCCAACCCAGGAAAGTTCCAGCTGAGTATAGAAGAGGCAGTGTCTGCTTTCATGTATACACTAAAGAAAAGCAAGACTGGATTGAGTATACTGGTAAATGTTTAACAAGTGACTATCCAAGTGGAAAAGTCTCTTGTGTAATATTTCTTGATGTCCTGGGAAAATTACTACCAAAGTGGAACTGGGAATAGCTGTGCACATCCAGGTCTTGTGAGCCAGTGTGCACTGACTCCAGTATACCATTGGTGGTGTGTAAAGAAAACTTGTGGTTTAGAAAGTGAATATTTTTATTTTCATTTTCAGAGATGGAAACAGAGGTTTAGTAGGATGGAAATATTGCCTTAATTATATACAGCTAGCCCATGGAGCAGGTAGCAGATTAAAAACAGTAGTTATACATGGCAAACACTATGTGGCATATTTTGTCTGGAATACTGATTCAAGGGTGGAGATTCCAAATCCCTATTCTTCCTGTCAATGTCTGTGGTAACTTTTAGTTAGTTACCTCTGATTATTTCCACTCCCTTTCCTGAGAGGCATAAGCAGAGTGTTTCTGTTTTCAATACTTAAAAGTCCAAGAGGACCTGAAAGAATTACAAATTTTTCCAGCCCAGAAATAAAGCAAAAGACAGAAAGCAAGCAGAGTTAAAATATAAACTTCATTACATATAAAGTTGATATTGAAGAAAATGACAAACTAGAAGGAAGTAGCTTTTCTAATGTCAAATCCCAGGTTTAGACAGACTTACATATCCAGTGACAGGTCATGTTAGGCTAAGACAAACCTTTCCTTGTTGACATTTACAATATCAAAAAACAGAGAAGAACATGTCACCCTGAGAGCAGTTTACCCACAGGTGGAAAAGTGAAAAAGGAAGGTTGTGTATGTCCAGATTTTCTTTCTAAACTCAGCAATCAGAGATAGCTCACTCCACTTGCCTTTATATGTGAATTAACACCAATCCTTCTCAATAAAGAAATGAAACTTTATTCTATGAGACCAATATTACCCTGATACCAAAACCTGACAAAGACATCACATAAAAAATGAGAGACTAAAATCCTTTATGAATATAGGTACAGAAATCCTAAACAAAATACTAGCAAACTGAATCCAGCAGCATAAAAAAAGGATTATACACCAAGTGGCATGAATTCCAGGAATGCAAGGTTGGTTTAACATACAAGAAGCAATCAATGCAATGTACATATTAATAAAGGAAAAAACCCATATGACCATCTCAATAAAGGCAGAAATAGTATTTGGCAAATGTTATGCAGCACCTTTTCATGATGAATACACTCAACAAATTAAGAGAGGGGGAAAAGCCATCCACAAAATGCAAGTGGAGCTTCCATCACACGGAAGGAATGGGTAAGAAATTTCTTCCCTAAAAATACCAAAAAGCGTGAATTTAGTCAATCAGATTGATTTTCTGATACCTACTTGGTAGACATGGCAATTGTTATGACTGAGAGGACTAGAGGGGGGAAAATTTGGAGCAGATCTGTGTAGATTGCATAGCATAACAGAATGGTACAGATCTAGGCTCAAATTCTGGCTTTACCATTTATTAGCTGTGTGATTTGGGGGCACCTTAAGCTCTGTGAGATTCAGTTTTCCTATCTGTAAAATGGATACAGTATTACTCATTTCCCAAGGTTGTTACAGCATAAGAGTTAGTATGTACAGAGGAATTTAGCACAAGTCAGGCTCAGATTAGGAGCTCCATAATGGTAGTTTTACTATTATCAATGGTTGTGGGGACAGAGTGGTAGAATAAGAGGGATAATCTGGTTGGCCAAGTGGACAACCACTTAAGAAGAAATCAAATGGGGCAGTACTCAAAACAAAAGAAATAACTTAGAAGTCTCTTCAGTTTATTCTCAGGACAACTTGTGCAAATCTGGATAAGTCATAAATGTGATTGCAGCCTTCACTTTCCTCATTTGTTAAATGGAATAGGTAAGTTAAATGATCCCTGGAATCTCCTTTATGTCTAAAATTCAGTGACTCTGCAAAGTAGAAGATGACACAGAGGGAGGTGGGAGAAATGTCAAGTGCAACCTTTTGAGTATAGTTACAAGTAGAACTTGTTTGAATACAAGCTCCAATTTGCTTCCACCAAAGCTAACAAGAAGAAAGAACATCAACATGAGGACACACTCCTTCTTGGCTCTAAATGCCTTGCAGATTGTGTCTAATTTTAAATCACTTTCAGGAGGCCAAAGAAGTGCTTGTGGACAGCTTGACAATAAATCTTTCAGCACACATAATTCTTCTCCTTGTCATCTCTCCGTGAGCACTTCAAGCTTCCTCCTCCAGAGTCGTCAATCTGGCAACTGTCACCAGCATCTGATTCATTATAAAAATATTTAATTCTTCCAAGATGAATTGGCAGAATGTCCAAATAGAGGGAAGAAATGACGCAGGGGAAATGGAAAATGCTGATCTGTAGGGAGGGCTTCTGCTAGGCTCAGAATCCAATAACCATTCTCAAATGGAAGCCAAACCCAGTGGTTTCCTTCATCATCAATATCAGTAGCATCATTGTGGACAAATTCGGCAGTCGTGACAGTAACCCATTGATTGTCCAAGCCTCACATTTCTCTTAGATTACCTTCCATAGGGTAATCCTTTGTAACTCCACACTTTCAAAGTCACAGTTAAGGAACTGGTCATGTTGCAGAACTATTCCACTTTCCAGATTTCAAATTCAGAGAGCCCTCTTTATAATCACAAGCTGAAAATAACTTTGATAGCTCCCGACACCTATAGGATGATGTTCAAAGCCCTTACTCTCAGAGTGCAATTGTCATCGGCCTTCCACCTATTTTCCCTGCATCAAGACATTTTTGTCACTCTGAACTGATCGTGCCTCCTGGCTTTATGTTCACCTTGTTCTGGAATCTCTTTTCTTAATATCTCTACTTTAGAGTTTCTCAGCCTCAGAACTAATTATATTTTTGGTCAGATGATTCTCTCTTGTGGGAGCTGCTTGTGCATTGGTGACATTCTTGGCCTCTACTCACTAGTTACCCATAGCACACCCCAAGTTGTGACAAAGGAAAATATCCTCTGGGGGGGTAAAAAATGCCCCTCATTGAGAGCCACTGCTCTATTTGGAAAACTTCTAATCAGTCTTCAACTTTCAATTCAAATGCCACTACTTCTGTAGAGTATTTTCTAACTTGTCTAGGGAAACCAACTCATTTCCTTCTGTGACTTTATTATAATTAAGGTCAGGAATACTATACTATAGTTATTTCAGTAGATGCTTTAGACTGAGCTCTTAAGAACTTCATCTTATTTATCACAGTATTCTCATCCCTGACTATAGTATCTGGAAGTGAGATTATGGTTAGTGATCAAAATCTGTTCATTTATCAGATATTTATATCACTCTTATGAATTAGAATGAACAAGTATTTATTATTTTTTCAGTAGGCAGATAATTTTTCCATTAGGTAGCTGCACTTCTAATTGCAAGTTATAGGAATATAACTCAAGCCAGCCTGGAAAAAACAAGATGTATAATGGTTCATGTATTTAGAAAAATCCAGATTTGGATTGCAGGCATGGCTGGATCCAGATGAATAGATCCCAAGCAAGAAAAATAGTATATAGTTACTATGGATTAGAAGTACAGAAAGTTAAGTATAGAAGATGAACAAATTTCAGTGAACTAGCCCAAACCGTAGAGTCAGGCCAGGGGTGGAAGATAAGAGGAAGTGAGAACATGGATTTTGTTCAAGTTTGCTTTAACTGTGGTTCTCCTAATGTCTCTGTAAGTATAGAAAATGATTTATTTGAGGTAAGGACTCAAGCGATGGGTGCAGAGTCCCATTATCTCTCTTACATGTCACAGAAATGTACCCATGGTTCACTGACTTCCACAACCTGAATAAGTGAGATGTTTTCCAGGTCAAAGGAACCTAAAACTGTGGGATTTTATATTCCTAGCTATATCAGCTCCCAGGAATAACTTAATTTAGGCAATAAATCTGCTATTCATTGATCCGTGTCACCCAAACTTAATGTCTGGGTTCTGGGCCTTGAACAATTTGCTGTGCCATCAGTGAGTCACTCTCCTCCCCCTAAACTTTGCCTGCATGGTAGGCCTAAGAATTTTGAACGTATGTCCTTGTAGCATTTTTTCAGGGGAAGTCTAGCCATAGTCCACACAGTAGAATAGCTTCGACTTGAAACTAGGTCCCTTGATGTATAGATGATGTATTTTCTTTATTAATCAGTAGAGGATATATCAGAACTTGATACACTTCACACCAAGAGAATACCACAGGTGGGGCAGGTAGGTGAATTTCCTGAGACACAGTTCAGATGAGGCTTTTCCAGGGATGCAATTTAGGAGATAGCATAGCAGGCAGCTCTTACTTGACACAAGAGTTCCCTCAGAGCCTTAGGGTACAAATCTCTGCAATGAGATAACACTATAGAGCAGAAAGCACCTAGACTAGGGGTGGGACAACCTGGACTTTGTCTACGTTGGCAGGACCTTGGTCCAATCACAGAATTACAAAAAATCAGAGCTAAAAGGGATTTTAACCATCAATTGCAAGCTTCTTATTTTTGATGGTATGGACCTTGGTCCAGAGAGAGTAGGTGGCTGAGCCAATACTGTAGATTGGTAAAATCAGGAATGGAACCAAGATCTGTTACCACTGTGCTTGCATACCAGTATCTCCTTTGATGTTTATAATGCTCCTGTTCTATAGGTATTATTATTACTTCTGTTTTAGAATCATACCATCCATATCCCAAGAAACTCAACCAAGGTCCTTAAGTAAACCCCAGGATTGAAATTTTAACCCTGGAACAATTACAAGCTCAGATTTTTTTTTTTAACACTGTAAAATAATGAGCTGAAGACTAAGGGCTTTCTGTTCCATTACTGCTAACCATTGTCTCTGTCTCGTGAACCTGTCCTCAGAAACCATCTTTTGTGCCCACGGTAGGCTGACTTGAAAGCAATCTCCTGGGAGTGCACGCTGAAGAAGGAGCCTTTGGGAAGGCAAAGAACAACCGAATAATAAGGGAATACTGTCAATTCACTAGTGGTCTCAGCCTTTTAGCCACATTATCTCATTTAATTATCACAATCATTCTTTGACCATATTTTATTTTGCTTTACACATGGAAAAACTGAAATTTAGACATGTGACTTGATCAGCTCAAGCTCACCCAGTTATTAAGTAAAGATTCAAATCTATATGTGATGCTGAGTCTGCCCCTGGACTATTGCATTCAGAGTAGCAGATGAAAAACACAGATAGACTGATTTATTCACTTACTAATATTAAGACTAAATTTATGCAGTTCCCTAGCCTCAGCTTCCTTAATAGTCCATATGATGTTGAAATCAAACTGGAGCCCAGTTCATGGCACTACACTCATCTTTCTTCTCTGGGCTCTTAAGTTTGTTCCTGCCAAAGGGAATGAAAATGATTCTTTATCTCTAACCCAGACTCAGGTAACAGGGATTTGCCCTCTCTCATCTCCCAGAAATATAAGCTTACTGATGGCTCCTTGGCTTTTTAAAATCTCACATTTTATAAGAATTTTGGAGAAAGTGTGATGGATAATTTTTTAAATCTTAAAATGAAATAAGAATTTGATGATGGCTAAATTGAAGGCATTTACAATGTGTTGGAAACCAGAGATGGCCTAGGAATGAAATACATCTGGGTCCAAATAAACGAGCTACTTACTAGTTATGTTATTGTAAGCAAAATCTTCTACCACTCTGAGCTTTTCTCTATGTCTTCATCTAAAAAAAAGTATAACAGTAGCTACTTTGTAGTTGCTATAATAATAATGATAATAACGTACACCAAATGACATAGTTGTCTTAAAGATTAAATGATCTAAAATAGTTGCTTATTACTACTGACCCATAATATGCCTTCAGTATATATATCAATTAACACCATACTAGCTAGGGATGATTAACAATTTTAAACTCAATTTTACTCATCTATTAAATAAGGGTAATATTCCTTTGTGGTATTGCAGAGATGATCAAATGAGATTTATAGGAAAACTCCTAGCATGATGCTAATGGGTGTTTAATGCATATAAATTGGTAAACGTTAGGAAAAAGTCAAACAATTAATTTTATACATTTATGCTTTATGTGCCTCCTTTTCCCCAATCCTTTTCCCATATTCCATCCCGGAGTGGCCAAATTCTTAGAATTATTTGCAGCAGAAAAGCAATGATATTAGGTTCCCATGCATGTGAAACTCATAGAGCTGGAGAGAGAAGTTTAAATGCCATGATTCTCTAAGGATATAATCAGAGATGTGCACTTGTCTGATCATCACCATGTTATTTCAATATTAAAATGTCATTAAACCCCACAATCTACTAGCAGAGAATGGTAAATTAAATTATGAAATATCTACATAATTAAATCTTATACAATTCATCAAGAAGACAAAATAATCTTAAATGTATATGCATCCAATATGAGAACTTTAAAGTGCAGGGAAAGTCTAAATCTAGAAGACGGCCAACTACACACAGATAGTGTGTGCCTCCTTCATCGAGAGAAACTAGAATAGTAAGAAGATTCTCACATTTAGAACACATCATCCAGGAGAGGACACGAGCATTGACCAGGGAAGCAATGGGAAGCACCAAAATTGGGTAAGGAGAGGGTTCAGGGAAATTTGCCCATCCCGGGCCTGGTTAAGAGCCAGGAGAAGCTCCTGGATATGGAGAAATGGTAAGAGAGAAACACCCTCCCTCCCACCAGGGTCCCACTCTCTAAGATGAGCTTCTATGTTCTTGGCTATAAAAGAACACCCTGTCCCACACAGGTCGTGGGCCTAACATAGGGAGTTGCTTAGAGATTGACCAAAGACATTGCTCTAGAAAGAGAACCGACACAGAATCCTACAGGCATCCAAGAGCAGCTTGACCTCGGCACCATTCTGAGTTCCTAGATGCCAGGGAACTGCAGGTGTGCCTGAAGCCACTGCATGACTCCAAGGAAAGATAGAGGAGCCCAGGCACTGCCATGCACCCCTAGGAAGGTCCCCATGACCCTACTATGCAGTGCTATTGAGACTGAGACATGAGCAGACAGCATTCTCCACAATTCTTGCCCATGCTGCTTGCCTGTGTGGGGCCTTTCAGAACGCAAGTCCAAGCACCATTTTGAGAATTTGACTCTGGCTATGCCCTGCCCATGAGTTGAGTTTGAGCGTGATGTGGCTGCAGCCCCCACATGGCTAAGGAGGGGTAGGCAAACCAGTCTTTTCAGCACACATCTGGGATAGTGCCCTTCATCCTGCAGCTGGCTGCCATGGGACCAAATCTTGAAGCAAACTGCACTCCTCATAGTTTCCTGCCTGAGAAGGACTCCACACTCTCTGGTCATATGCTTAAAGTGCCAGTTTGGGAGTTTAAAGCTTAGCAGTGCCCCACCCTCAGACTGAGTCAAGGACAACACAGCTGCATCCCAGCCCAGCTGAGGAGGAACAGGGGAGCCCACGCTCTCCTACACACACCTAGGACAATTTCCACTGTCCTGCTCTGGGCTCCTGTGAGACTAAGACATAAGTGTACTACACTACTCACAGTTTTTTGCCCATGCCACTTACCTGAAAAAGGACCTCCCTCTTTGATTGCAAGCCCATAGCTGGCACCATTTTGAGAGTTTAATGCTGTGCCATGCACTGCCCTTGAGCTGAATTCAAGGTGACATAGCTGCAGTTACCAACCAGCTGGGAAGGTACAGGGGAGATCAAACACTCCTAAGCACAATTAGGACAATACCCACTGCCCTGTTACAGGCAGTTGTGGGACTGGAGACTAGCCTGCCCAATCCATTGCAGCTACCAGTAACACCAACATGGACCACTTGGGTCCTAGTGGGTGACTCCATTACTGCTATGCCACCTCCCATGTCACAGCTGTTCAGGGGTCTGAGAGTGTCCCCCCTCACTGGCCCTCTATTCTGACTACTAGCTTCTGAGAAAGCCACCTGAAGAATTTCTCCCACCCCCTAGGACACACCAACACCACTGCCAGCATAAGCTGCTCTAGGGCCTAAAATCAGGCATACTCAGCCCACTGCTGCTACTACTGGGGCACAAAAACTGGCTTGACTGGTGGTCAGGTCCCCAGCAAACTTCACCACAGCCTCAACTAATAACTGCACCCTAAGCCACCAAGGAAAACACAGATACCATTGACTTTGCATATTGCCTAAGAAATCATACAAAGATCACGTTACTGCAGCCACTTGAAATAAAAGCCGAAGTGCCCTATTCAACCAACAATATATACACATTTCAGGAAAAAATTCTCCCCTTTGAAAGTAATTTTAAAAAATGGGAACATGTGACTGCTACTCCAGATAAACAGATATGAATGGAAGGATAGAGGAAACATGAAAAAGAAAGAAATATGACACCATCAGAGGACCACAATTGTCCAGTAATGGATCCCAGTCAAAAAGAATTCCTCATTATGCCAGGTAAAGGATTCTAAATGTTGATTCTAAAGAAGCTCAATCAGATGGAAGAGAATTCTGAAAACCAAGACAAAGAAATAGGAAAATCAATTCAGCCTATGAATGAGAAGTTTACCAAGGAGATAGAGATCATTAAAAAAAATCCAGAAATTCTGGAGCTAAAAAAATTCATTGAAGGAGATATAAATTATATCTGAAATCTTCAAGAATAAATTAGATGAAGCAGAAGAAAAAGTCTCAAAATTTGAAGACAAGTCTTTTGAAATAATCTAGTCAGATAAAAATAAAGAAAAAAAATAAAAAAGGATGAGCAAAGTGTTCAAAATTTCTGGAACTACATAAAGCAGTAACTGTACGTACAAGTTACCATTCTCAAAGTGAAAGAGAGGTCAAAAGTTTAGAAAACCTATTTAAGGAAATAATTGATGAAAATTTGGCAGGACTAGCAAAGAGTTAGACATTCAGATACAGAATATCCAGTGATTCTCAGACAAATACAGTGTAAAAAGGACTAAATCACAGCATATTTTAATCAGAATGACTAAAGTCAAAGTGAAAGAAAGAATTTTAAAATTATCAAGGGAAACCATCTAGTTACCTATGAAGGAAACCCCATTAGAGTAATAGTGAAGTTCTCAACAGAAACCTTAGAGGCCAGAAGAGATGTGGCATTTTCATAGTGCTGAAAGAAACAAAAACAAAAACAAAAACTAAACAAAACAAAAAGCCAGCCAAGAATTTTATATCCTGCCAAAATAAGATTCATAAACAAAGAAATAAAGGTATTACCATTAAGCAAATGTGGAATTTGTTACCACTAAACTGGCCCTACAGGAAATGCTCAAAGGTTTTATAAACATGGGCACAAAAGTCAATATTCATCAGCACAAAAGCACATGAAAATATAAACTGGAAGGTCTAATAAGACAATCACATAAAAGAGGAGGAGAAAGGAATGGCAACATGATACAAGTCCAGCAAACCATAAAGACAAAAAGACAGATAAAAAGAAACAAATAATTTATAAAACAACTAGAAATCAATTAACAATATGATAAGAACAAAGCCTTGCATATCAGTATTAACCTTGAACATAAATGGATTAAATGCTCCACTTTGACACAAGAATAAAAAGAAATGATCCAACTATATGCTGCAACCTACTTTACTAAAAGCAAGCAACCTACTTTACTAAAAAAGACACATATAGACTGAAAGTAAAGGGGTGGAGAAAGACATTCCATACAAACAAAAACCAAAAGCAAGCAGGAATAGCTATACTTACATTATATAAAATAGAATTTAAATCAATAATAGTAAAAAAAGACAAAAAAGTCATCATATAATAATAAAAGGATAAATTCATCAAGAGAATGTAACAATATGCACCCAACACTAGAGTGTCCACGAAACAAATATTACTAGACCTAAAGAATGAGATAGACAACAACACAATAATAGTGGGGGACACCTTGCTCATAGCACTATACAAACTATCAAGACAGAAAATAAAGAAACATTGGACATAAATTGGACTTTATTTCTAATGAACTTAACAGACATTTACAGAACATTTAACCCAACAAATGTAGAATATACATTCTTTTCATCAGCACATGGCACATTCTCTGAGGTAGACCACACTGCAGGTCACAAAACAAAGTCCTAACAAATTTAAAGAAATTAAAATCATATCAAGATCTTCTCAAACCACAGTGGGATAAAGCTAGAAATCCATGTGAAAGGGAACTTCAGTGCAGATAAATGGACATTAGACAACATGCTCCTGAATGATAACTGAGTCAACAAAGACATAAAGACAGAAATTAAAAAAGTTTTGAAATGAATAAAAATAAGAACACAGCATACAAAAACCTGCGGATTCAGTAAAAGTAGGGCTAAGAGGTAAGTTTATAGCATTAAATACTTACAGCAAAAAAGTAGAAAGATCACAAATTGACAACCTGACATCTTAATATCACATTTCAAGGAACAAAACAAACAAGAACAAACCAGCCCCAAAGTTAGCAGGAGCGAAGAAATAACAAAGATCTGAGCAGAATTAAATGAACTAGAGACCAAACAAACAAACAAACACCACACAAAGAACCAAAAGATAACCAAGTTAATAAACCACTAGCTAGCCTAATCAAGAAAATAAGAGAGAAGATCCAAATAAAAACAATCAGAAATGAAAAAGATGTTACATGTGAAACCATAAAAATACAAAAGATCATCAGAGACTATTATGAAAAACTATACCCTCACAAACTATAAAACCTAGAAGAAATGGATGACTTCCTGAAAACATACAACCTCCCAAGATGGAACCAGGAAGTAATGTAACTATTGAATACACCAATGATCAGCAGTGAGATTGAATCAGTAATAAAGAATTTCCAAAAAGCTCAGGACCAGATGTTCTGATGGCCGAATTCTACCAGATGTACAATGAAGAACTGGTGCGAATCCTACTGAAACTGTTCCAAAATGTTGAAAAGGAGGCAATCCTCCTTTAGTCATTTTACAAATCCAGTATAACTCTGATACCAAAGCCAGAAAAGAACGCAACAAAAAAAAAAAAAAAAAGAAAGAAAAGAAAAGAAAAGAAAACTACATCCCAGTATCTGATGAACATAGATGCAAATATCCTCAACAAAATACTGGCACAATGAATCCAACAGCACATCGAAAGCATAATTCACCATGATCAAGTGGGTTTCATTCTAGGCATGCAAGAATGTTTCAACATATGCAAATCAATAGATATGATTCACCACATAAACAGAATTAAAAACAAAAACCATGGAGTACTAACTCAACAATAAGAAAGAGTGAAATAATGTCCTTCACAGCTACTTGGATGGAACTGGAGGCTGTTATCCTAACTCAGGAACAGAAAAATAACTGCTACATGTCCTAACTTGTGAGTGAGTGCTAAGCTATGGCCACACAAGGGCACACAGAGTGGTATCATGGACATTGGAGACTCATAAGGTGGAAGGGTTGGTGGGTTAGGGATGAAAAATTACCTGTGGGGTGCAATGTACACTACTTGGGTGATGGGTACACCAAAAGCCCAGACTCCACCACTATACAACACATACATCTAACAAAATTCAACTTGTACCCACTAAATCAATTAAAATAAAAAGAATTAAAAAAAATAAAATGCATGGAGGACTTAGGCCAAGGTGTTTGCTTTGTGAAAGACTCTGTTAGAAGGATGAAAAGACAAGATACATATTTTGAGAAAATATTTGTAACCACACATCCAACAAAGGACTAGTATCTAGAATAAATTTTTTAAAAATCTTCCCAAAACCTGTAAACAAATGTTCATAACAGATTTATTCATAATACTTCCAAATTGGAACAGGAAAACAAAAACAGATGTTCTTTGATGGGTGAATGGTTAAACAAACTTTGGTGCATCCATACCGTGGAATACTAAGCAATAAAAAGGAAATAGCTGTTGAAACACATAGCAACTTAGATGATTCTCAAGGGGATTATGAAGAGTGACAAAAGTCAGCCTTAAAAGGGTACATACTTCATGATTCCATTTGTGTAGCATTCTTAAAATATAAATTTAAAGAGATGGAGAACAGATTAGTGATTAAAAGGGGTTAGAAATGGGAGTGTTAGTAGAGGAATAGATATAATAAATAAGTAATACAAAGGAGTTTTGCCATGGGGGAGGAGTTCTGTATCTTGATTGTGGTGGTGGCTACTCAAATATGGGTACATGATAAAATTGCATATGCACACAAGGGACTACATGTCCAACTAGGATAAAATCTGAATAAGTGCTGTGGATTGTTCCAACATCATTTTTCGGGTTCTAATATTACACTATTGGGATGCAAGATGTTACCAGTGGGGAAACAGGATGAAGGGTATGTGAGACCTCCCTGTACGTTTTTATTTTTGTAGATTCCTGTGAAATCTATCATTCTCTCAATAAAAAAAATTAAAAAGAACGGAACAAAATTGCATAGAAATGAAAGGGAAAATAGGTAAGTCCACAATTACAGCTGATGGTCTTAACACTTCTCTTCCAGTAAGTGATGGAACAAAGAGAATAAATGAAGTACTCAATTTTTGAAGTGTGTATTAAATATAAATTTTCGTGTTCACCAAAATAGGCCATATTTTGTACCATAAATCAGGACTCAATGAATTTAAAAGAATTCGGGTCAATCAAATTATGTGCAGTGGCCAAAACTGAATTAAATCAGAAATAATATGTGGGATATCCCCACCTTTTAATAAATTAAACAACATGCTACTAAATAAATCATAAGTCACAAAAGAATATAAGGAGAATTTAAAATATTTTGAAGTGAATGGAAAAGAAAACAACAAAGCAAAACTTGTGATCTGGAGCTACAGCAGTTCTTCGCAGGGAATTGGCGGTGCTGACTGTTTATATTAGAAAAGAAAAGTTTCATTTTAACAATAAAAAAAGAAGAGCAAATCATATCTAAGTGATAAGTAGAAATAAAATACCAAACATCGGAGTGAAAATCAGTGTAATAACAATTTTTAAAAAATATAAAAACATATTGGCTTTTTGAGAAAATTAATAAAAATGATTAACTCTTGCCAGACTGGAAAAAGAGAGAAAACACAGATTACCAATATCAGGTATAAGAGAGGTGTCATCACTAAAGCTGCTACAGATATTAAAAGGATAATAGGGAAATAATATGAACATGTTTATGACAGTTAATTTGACAACTTGGATGAAATAGACAAAGTCCTTAAAGGACACATGCTATCAAAGCTCACTTAAGAAAACCTAGATAATAAGATTAGTCTTACATTTATTAAGACTAGTCTTATATTTATAAAATGAATAAAATTTGAAATTAATAACATTCTCACAAAGAAAACTCCAGGCTCAGAAGGTCTGAAGTTTAAAAAGAAAATGATAGCAATTCTACACAAAATCTTTCAGGAAATGAAGGAATAGGTGTTACTTACCCCACTGGTTTTATGAAACCAGAATTAACCTGACACAAAAACCAGGCAAATGTATTATAAGAAAAGATATACAGAAGAAACTATCCCTCATTAATATAGATGCAAAAAACTATGTGGAGAATGTAATCCAACAAATTGAATCCACAATATATCACAAGAATAATACACCACAATCAACTGAAATTTATACCAGAAATGCAAAGTTGGTTTAATGTTAAAAAAAAATCAATCAGTTTAATTTACCATGTGAACATTTGAATAGATACAGGAAGAAAATTGATAAACGTTAGCAGCCATCCATAATAAAACAAAATCATAAATAAATAAATAGACCTCACAGAAGACTAGGTTTAGAAGGAAACTTCTTCAAGCTGGTAAAGGATATCTATGGAAAAACTTTTGCTAACATCATACTCAATAGGGAAAAAGCTGAAAGCTTCCTTCTAAGATTGAAAATAAAGCAAGGCTATACACTCTCATCTTTTTGTTCACCATTTATAGGTCTTAAATGGTGTATTAAGGCAAAAAATAAGCAATAAAGTGTATATGGCTTGAAAAGGAAGAAATAAGTCTTTTTCTGCAGACAACTTGATTGTCTATCAAGAAAATACCAAGGAATCTATAAAAAACTACTAGAAGAAATAATTGAATATACTAAAGATGTACAATAAAAGGTCAATATACAAAAAATCATTCATATTTCTATACAGCTCACATGAACAACTGAAAAGTACGATTAAAACACTTGCAATGGCATCCAAAGTATAAAAGAATCAGGGATAAATATAGCAAAACAAATAAAAAATGTATACATTGAATCAAGAATGGAAAAACAAGCACCACATGTACTCTCTAGTCAAATTCAAACTGACCGATGGATGGGCACACAAGTGCACAAGAGGGAAGTAAAAGTCATTGGAAATCAAGCAGGGGGGAGGCGGGAAGAGGGGAGGGGCAAAACCCACCTAATGGGCGCAACACACACTATTTGTGTGATGGGCATATTTATAGCCCTGACTCAAGCCGTGTATCAAAACATCTATACTCCCTTAATATTTTGAAATAAGAAAAGAAAATGTATACTCTGAAAACTGCAAACCATTGCTGAGAAAAATTAAAGAAGACCTAAATAAAGAGAGATCATTTTCACAGACACTGAGACTCAATATTGTGAAGATGTCAATTCTTCTCAAAATTACTTTTAGGTTTAATGCAATTAAAATAAAAATTCTAACAGTCTTTTGGAAAGAAATTGACAAATTTATTATGAAATTTATATGAAAATGTAAGCTACCCTAAAGCTATTTTTTTTTAAATGAATGCAGTTGGAGAATTCGCATCAGCCGACTTCAAGTCTACTTTGACACTACAGTAATCAAGACAATGGAATTGCCAATTGTATTGTCATAAGACATATGTAATTTTATGGATATACTCACAGTCAATTGGTTTCCAGCAAAAATGTCATGGTAATTCAATATGTAAAGGACCATCTTTTCTACAAATGGTACTGGCACAGTTGAATATACATACAGAAAAAAAATAAACCTTGATCCTGACTTCATAGAATATACAAAAATTAACTTGAAATAAATCATAGACTTAAATATAAGAGCTAAAGCTATAAAACCTCTAGAAGAAAACATGGGGTCATCTTTGTGACCTTGGTGTAAATAAATATTTTTTAAGGAGACACAGAAGGTATAAAGTTTAAAATAAAAAATAAATAAAATGGCTTCATTGAAATTAAAGTTTTGCTCTTCAAACAACATCATTAAGAAAATAATCAGCCAAACCCTACACTGGGAAAAATATTTGCAAAACATGTATCTGCTAAGAATTGAATTGACACTTCACTCAAGAAGATATAAGGTTGGCCACTAAGCTTATAAAAAAATATTCAATATCATTATTCTTTAGAGAAATGCACAATAAAATCACATTAAGATATCACTACACACTCACTTAAATGACTAAAATTTAAAGATCCGACAATGCTGTGGAGCAACTGGAATTCTCATGCATTGCTGGCATGAATGACAAATCATACAGTCACTTTGGAAAACAGCTTGGCAATTTCCTATAACACTAATCAAACACTTGGTATATAACCCAACGATTCCATTCTTAGTTTTTGACTAAGGCAGCTGAAAGCATATGTCTATAGAAATACTTGGACTCAATATCCCTAATAGCTTATTCCTAAGTTAAAAACTGGAAAGAACCCAAATGTTCATCTGCTAATGAGTGCATAAATGAACTGTGGAATATCTGTGCACTAAAATGCTCCCCAGCAATACAAAAGCAACAAACTACTGATACACACTTCAATGCAGATAAATCTCCAAAGCATTTTACTAAGTGAAAAAAGCCAGGCACACACACACACAAAATACATACTGCATTTATTCACGTCCATGACATGTTAGAAAAGGTAAATGTATAAGTAACAGAAAGCAGCTTAGTAGTTGCCAAGTGTTAGGAATGAGAAGCAGTATAATAATTGACTATATATAGGTGCATGACAGAACTTTTTGAGATGACAGAAATGTTCTATATCTCAATTGCGGTGATTGTGTGACTCTGTGCTTTGTCAAGGCTCTTACAACTGTACACTTAACATGGGTGCATTATGTTGGGCATAAATAAATAAAGATATGACAAAAGAACACAAAAATATGAAAAAATACCTTTGGAGTCTTTAAAATTTTTATTTTATTTTATTTATTAGTAAAGTGATAGTCCTACGCCCACAGATGAAAATGTCACTGTCCTATACACGGTTCATTTCTCACTTCTTATCTCCTTACCTCTTTAAGGCATCTGACCTTTGGGACCCATTACGTTTTCTTGAAATTTTATTCTTTTGATTTATGTGACACTTCCCTCTCCTCCCCCTTTTTCTTTCCATTTTTTTCTGGATTTCCTTTGCCATATGTGTTCCTTGTTCCTCATTCCTCTTCCTCTGCATACTCCTTAGATCTTGGTGGTGACCAGGGCTGTTTCCTTGGCTTTCTCCTTACTAAAATTTATTTTTGTAGGGTACTCCTACTCCCACGGCTTCTGTTATCATCGACAAATCTCAATCTCTAGTTCTAGGCCCATGATTTCAAATACCTACCAGATGTTTACACTTGAATGCCCCACAGACACTTTAAAATCAGTAAGCTTAACATGGAATCAATTATTTTTCAAACCCATTCCTCTTAAATTTTCTATCTCATCCATGGCATCACTATCCAAGCTGTCATCCAAACCACAAACAAGGGAATTATTCTTCAACTAAATGAAATCTCTCTTCGTTAAGTTTTGGCATTTCTTTCTTCTTAACACTCTGTGTATCCATTCCTTCCTCTCTGTCCCTGTCTCTATCATTACCCATTAAAGTTTAGCCCTTTATTACCTCTCACATGATTAATATTATAATATCCTTAATTACTCTTCTTCTCCAACTAATCCTCTGAAGGATAGCCGGAGTGAGTCGCATAAAGCACACATCTCAGTAATCATTTCTCTCTTCTCCTCTCAACAAAATCCGTCTCAGTTCACAGCATGTGTTCTGACCTGACCCAGCCTACCACTTTGACCTCATCATGCCAGTACACAGATCCTGTATTCCAACAGGATTCTCATTGCTTTTCTTAGACTGTCCTTTCTGCCTGGAATTCCTCTGAACATCCAGCCCCAACATCCCAGGAAAAAAGATTTTACCCCGTAGTAGAAATGCTTGGGCTTGGCCACTCTGGCCATAGCTGACTGATTGGAACACCTGAGTCCATCCCTAAATAATAAGGCTATCACACTGTATTATTATAGTCCCCTGTAACAATTGCCCACACACCCAGTCATTCGAGTCCTGAAGGTTCTACTACTTACATTTCTCTCAAAACCAGTTGAAGTGGGACCAGTCCACCTCACTCTGGGCTACCGTATCTAGGCTCCATTCCTGCAACAGCCTTCTAACTTGTCTCCCTGCCTCCCTCTTGGCCTGTGCTTCCCATTTTCTACAGGGCAGCCAAAGTAATCTCTACAAAGCCATACCAAAGTGTGTTTAAATGTGTGTTGGTTACTCCCTTTGTACCAGGTAGATTTGGCCCTTCCTAGAACTTTGTTTCAGTTTCCCATCTCCTCATTCAGAATGTCGACCTCCCCCTCCAGCTGTGTGCACCATGAGACAGTGACTGTGTCTGTCTTAGTCTCTGCTGTCTCTCTAGAGTAAGCTTAAAACAATGACTGGCCAAGTGAATGTTTGTGGGTCTTTCCTGCCATCCCTTCTGTAGTTCCTTTTCTCTACCCTGACCCTAGGGCAGGACTTCATAATTATGTCTGTGCTCCCAGCTCCCAACACTCACTTGTGTCCAGAAGTTATCACAAAATGCTACCACCACCAAATCTCCGCTGGGTTTCCATTTCCCCAGGTGAAACGTGGCTTCTTAAACCATGGCAAAGTGATCTCATATCATCTCTTGCCAAAGTCCTGGGGAAAAGTACCCCTGCTGACTATAGCCTGCCCAGTGAGCTTTCAGGTTCTACCCTTGGAGTCCAGCCTCCACCTTCATTTAAGGCTCGTTGGCCAAGACATTATGATTGACGTGCACTCAATCTATTGATAGGGTGGTTGAATCTATGCTATTATAGGTTTCAAGCGACCCTTGGCCTGAGAAATGCAAAAACTCTTCTAATTCCTTAGAATTTCAACTTTTAAGGATGGAGGGAGAGAGTCAGTTCTGATTTCTCTTATGCATGAGGGGTCACCAAGCCAGGTGCTGAGAGTAGTAACAGAAATACACCAACAAAAATTGTATAGTCCAAAGTAGAGATAGTGACACCTCAGAGGTAAGTGCAGTTCCTGAAAGACACCTCGAAGTGTGATAGACCCAGACAAACCCTGAGAATCTTACAGAGACACTGAGAGGTCAGGAGAAGTCACAGCTGTCTGTGACTAGTCTTCAGAGGTCCCGGCAAGCCCCTGGTCAGGCTCCAGAGGACTCCAAAAGGTGATGATTAATCAAAATTCAAGACCAGAATTTACAAGAATTGGAGTCACAGAGCTTGCTTGGGGTGACCCGAGAGAGAGTAACATTCACAAGAGATGATGGAGCAGCCCAAGGTGAGGTGACAGGTAATAGCGGGGAGGGAGAGCAAAGACAGGCCCCGGACCAAGGCTCTGTTTAAACCTACTTCAGTGTCTCTCCATTTCCCCTAAGAAAAAATGCAACCCCTTCACCATGACCTCAGCATCCACCGTTTATTTACAACTGCAGCATCTTCTCACTTACGTTCTGCCAAACTCTTTGTGGGGAGCACTCAGAGGCTCCCCAGTTCAAGGCCTCAGCATGTTCCCTCCCCGTCACCAGGAACACTCTTCCGCTCCTCTTGTCCTTCACCAACTGATTGCCCTTCATCTCAGGGGTTCGGTTTATATGGCCCTTTCTTCTGGAAGCCTTGCCTGACGCCTCTCGTCTGGGCTTGGCGCCCTCCTCCGTAGTCATGCTCCATCACCACACTGGGGAGAAGCAGCGCGAGGTAGCAGGAAAAGGTTCTAAGAAATGGTGCCAGGATCCAAGAGGACCTGAGAAGTTGTTACTGCCCTGGAGGAGGGAATAGAAAGAGGTAGGGGATGGCAGGACCAAGGGTAGGGAGGGAGAGTCTTAGAAGGAACAGGGTAGGATGGAGAAACTTTTGAGAGGAGGACAGAGGCAGCAGCAGGTGGAGAACCAGAGAGGACACCTGGTAAAACCCATGAAGTGGTGTCATCAAAGCCACATCCCAAAGACAGCACAGCAGGGCATGTCCGCCAGTGACCAGGAAGGTGGGCACTTCTGGGAGTCAGTGTGTTTGTGGGTGTGTGTACCAGGAGGTGGTGGAGGGTCTGTAAGAAAGCACCTGTGTCATTGGGGCTCCTTCAGAAACCCAAACTCTTATCTCTTCCTTTATCCTGGCTGAACCCACCTCCTCATCCAGCAGTGAGCCTTTGTGGACCTTGGGATGTTGATCACAGATCTCCAAGCTTGCATGTTTCTTACAGCTTGAAATGCAAGAGAGAAGAAAGCATATTTCCAGGTAATTCTGAAAAAGTTCCCGGGAGTGCTCTTGTTAGCTTTGCTTAGATTATGTGTTTCTCTTTGAACCAATCGCAGTGGCTGGAATGACAGGAGTGAGGGTGTTTTGAATGGTCAGGTCTGGACCATGGTCCCCCTTTAAGCTTTGATGGAGGAAGATGTTCAACCCCCACATCCGAGCGACACATCCAATATTACCCAACAGTTCTTATTCATAGTCTTTGCACCACTACTTTCCTGTGCCTTTTGGATGCTTCCAGGCTCACAAAGGTTCATGAGAGAATTTAGAACTTTAAAATTAAGTCAGAAAGAGCCTTGGGCAGCTCTGAGAAAGACCCAGGTAAGTGTAAACCAATAACGAATAAATGTTCTTGCTTTTTCGCCATCTCTCGCGCTAATAAACAGTCTTTTCTGACCTGTCCTTCCCTTCAGGGTCTGGGTGAGTTTGATTTTTATTAACTTTGTTTCTCTTCCATAATTCTTCTCCTATTTGAAGCCGGGAGAATTACGAGCAAGTGGCCAAGTGCCAGAACAGCTTTAGGGAGACCTGCTGATTGAAGGGACATATTTCAGGCCTCACAGTTGGACTTGGCCACCTGGTGTGTTGGGGTGACCTTGGGCCAGTCACTTAACCTCTCTGGATTTCTCTGCTCTCTGCTTTTAGAGAAGAACTAATCCATTTTTGCTTTCTCCCTGTGCGTCGAGTCAGAACTAGAGACATCTTAGATGGCAGGCAGTCTGGTTACATGCCAGATAGATGATTTGCGTACTCTTAAATGACTGTTTTTTTCACCTGCTCTCACCCAGTGCCCTGATTCTCCCTGTTCCTGCTGTCCTCGGGTAATGAGCTGCCATTTCTGGCTTATGAGAAATTCAGTGAAATAAATCCTCTCTGAGCTTAGGTGTGGGTGGGGGTAAGGGAGCAGAAGAAAGTAGGCAAAAAATAGGAAAAAAAGGGACATGTCATTAAGTCTTTGGAAAATATCAAAGCTTCCTTTTAAGCTGCAGGTCAACCTGAAATGGTTGGCACCAATGGGAGAGTTACTTTATTTATTTATTGTCCAGAAGTGCTAAGAAGATATTACTGTGAGCGGATTGAGTTACCTGCACTGACCATTCTCTGCTTAAAGAGGTGAATCAGTAGAGCTAAGTCAGTCCTTCAAGAGGGAGCTGCAGGAATCTTTCTGCATATTTTACAACTTGAATAATTTGTCCCTAGATAGCTGAAAACAATATACATTTAACATAAAGAAAACTTAGTTGCTGCCAACTGAAAAGCAATTATTAATTAATCCATTCAACGGACATTCGCTGAGCAACCAGATGAAGTCATTTATTCATTTAACATACGTGCATTGAGTGCCTTCTATATGCACGCTTCTAGCCCTGGGGAACACCAGAATCCCCTAACAAAACAGAGAAGGTGTCTTCCTTCCTCCTGCTGGCATTCTAGTAGAGATAAACAGTAAACATTTAACAGATAAATGAGTAGGGTAATGTCAAATGGCTGTTAAATGCTATGGAGAAAATGCAACAGGTGTGGAGCACAGTTGGAACTAGTTTAGACGCGGTGGTCAGCCCACCCCTTCACAAGCATGTGGCGCTTGAAATGAGAGTGGAAAGTTAAGGATGCTGAGCAGCTCAGAGAGCTGGTAGGTGGAACCAAAAACTAATAAGTAACCTCACTTTCTAGTTCATCTCCATCATTAAAAAAAAAAAAAAAAAACTCTCTCTTGGCCTGTTGGTCTCTCCAGAGCCTGGGTGAATTCAATTTTTATTAACTTTTTATATCATATCCAAGAGCTGGATCAGCATCTTCTGGATTTTGTGAAAGTTTGGGGCACAGCTTTGCAGACATCGGAAGCAGCTACTCAGCAAGCGCAAAAGGCCGTACGATAGAGAGCCGTTTACTTTGAGGACTAAAACGAAGCTTAGCCCGGGAGGGTCAGGCTGAGAAAGGGTGAGTCTGGAGGCAGAGAAGGGGCCAGCTTCTGGGACAGCATATCTTTCTTAGGATTGGATTCTCTTTTTCACTTGCTGAGGGGTCACTGGGGCCAGTGCTCTGTGGGATGGCCTGGGCCCATCACACGTTGATACCTTGCTTTCTGGTTTGTGAGATACTTTCATGATCACGTCCTCAACCATCACAAGACTCTGGTGAGGAAAGGAGACGGGGAACCACCATGCTCACCTCACAGACAATGAAACTAAAGCCCCAGGAGGGTGGGAGGTTTGTAGAGAATTCAAATTCAGGGTTCTAGCCCAAACCCCCGTTCATCCACTGCATCGTGCAGGCTCTGGAGTTCAGCAGTAGGGGGCAGGCTTGATCCCCGATGGTGGAAGAGGCGTACATTTTGCTCCTTCTCTCTTTCTCACTCCTGGCAGACATCACACACCAAGCACAGCACTCTCTTAATTGCGATGCTTCTTGTCATTAGAAGCCGGTGGTATCCGAGGCACCCTCTATGCGTCAGATGAGCCAGAGTTTTGTGTGGTGGAGGTGACAGGCAGATACACAAGTAACTGAACAGAAGTCTAGTTTCAATGCGTTACAAAATGTCATGGAAGGACGGAGGAGGCAGAAGTTACTGTTGGCTGGGGACAAAGATGGTGCTAGATAAAGACAAATCCGGAATCCTTGTGGATAGAACATATTTTGAGTACAGCTTCAAGTGGAAGGAATAAAAAAGACATTTTTGTCATTGAAAACCACTTGGAAATAAAAAGCATCAAGGCACAGAGAGAGTCAGCGTGGAACAATGTAAACTTTTTGAAGGCGGAAAGTAGGTTTCTGTTCTGGATGCCACAGGGGATGGGCAGTGCTGAATAGGAAAGCAACCCTTGTATTGATTGAATAATAAAAAAGGTCACAATAAAAGTACGTGAGATGATGTTACTTTGCTTCACTATTGTAACCATTTTACTATCAATATGTATCCCACAACCATTATGTTGTAAACCTCAAATATATACAATAAAATTTGTTTTTAAAAAATCCTAAAGAGAGGACATAAAGCTTATTCTTAGGAAGCTTGACATAGAAGGGGAGAGTGGAGAAATGTTTTGGATATCAGAAAATCCAGCTTCTAGTTCTGACCCTAACTGCAACTCTGAGAAGTCACCCTCCCAAGACCTCAGGTTCAAAGGTTAGGAAATAAATTTTGTCTTAAGTGCCAACCCTGATGAATCTGGAGCAGTATGTTGAAAAGATGTCTCAGGACACAAATCGTTTGATGGATTAGCAGAGTTTACCATGGAAAGAGCCTGGAGGGTGGCAATACCAGTGCCGTATATTTTCCATTTCCGGACAGGTCCATTTCCAAGGTCCCTGTGAACTCTATACTCTCATGATTCTTGCGATAACCACATGCTATCTATATTTTAACCTCGAAAGATAGCAGGCTGAATAAATGAGGTAATTTATTTCATGTCAGTAGGAAAAGAGACACACAATATTGGCAACAAGAAAGGAAAATTCCTGGCTACTCTCTTTTATTTTGAGAAACATTTTGAAAAATTCTTGGTCTCAGCATCCTCAGTTCCTGGCCATCAGCCATGATAAAATCAGTTCCTTCTGGTCCATTACAAATTAAATAATTATAACTCTATTCATCAGGAAAATATACACAGAGGGGTTGCATAAGCCAACAATTAGTATTAAGGCTTCAAGTCTTTCATTGACTAACTCCGGGAACTTCACAGAGACTATTTCACTTGCACATACGTGGTAGTGTGCGGTCCCTGCCCGCTACTGTCTGACTCTGTGCTTCTTGTGTAATGATTTTCCAAGCGATTGCCTTAGGAGTAGCTGTCTGGCCTCTTTCCTGGTATAGACTAGAAGGTCTGTTAATATTTTTGCAAAGAGGAGTGTCAATAGGCCATTGTACTGAACAACTTATTGAGCACATATAATGTGCCTGACACACTGCTAGGCGTAGGAAGAATTCCTGGAACACAGTATGCACCTCCCTGCTTTCTGGGCACCTGTGAAAACAAGAGGTTGGGCTGGACCATGTCTATCGACCTATGAAATAGAACATGATGAACCACAGGAGAATTCTGCTTGGGGTTCTGGTCATACGAGCAGGGTGATTTTCAGGTGATACCCATTTAGATTATAGCTTGATAAAAGCTTCTCAAGCCAGACTAAGAGTCCATGGCTAATGTTGCCACGTTTTGTTGTTCACTGTTCACGTCTGCTTTGTCCTATGTTCACCGTGCTGTCCTTATCGCATCTCAAATATCATCACCTCCTTTATCTAGAGTCGGATTCCTTTGGCTGTCAATGTGATTTGCCCTCTAGGAAGCTTTCTCTGAGAAGTCCACCACATTTAACTCCATCCCCTCTTCATATGTTTCTTTGCAACATGCTTGTGTCAGAGGATGGAAAGTCTAAATGTGAGCAGGGAATGGAGTTGTGTGTTGCTAGTTGTGCACATCTATTGTGTGGCCGGTTTTCTTTATTTGAAATTTGTTTCTTTTCCATCTGACATTTTGTGTTCTAGATATTTATTGAGTACCTAACACTGTGAGCCTTGGGGTGAGTGTGAAAGAGTATAACGTTGTTTTTAACTACCCTGCCATCTATCTGCAGGGGACCTCAGTGATTAATTTCATTCAATCATCTTTTTATACAGTTGGGAAAACTACGGCTCCGAGAGGGAAAGTGACTTACCTAAGGGCACACAACTCCTATGGGTATAACCTAGCTCTGATTCCTGGTCCAGGGCTCCTTAGATCCAGCCCCACAATGCTCAGCACTTTGCTGGGAAGACTAAGGAAGAGGTGACCAGGGCAAGTAAATGAGGGCAGCTGAGGAATTAGTGAGTCATTTATTTGCCATATTTTCTCCTTCTTTCAATAGATAATTTAAAGACTCGCTACTATTTGTGAAGTGTGAAAAAAACAGTCCCTGCCATCTGCCAGTTCACTTCCTGGTAGGGGAGAGAGATACACATGCATTTAATTTTCAGACAGTTTAGAATTTTGGTAAGTGCTACAATCACAATAAATAAAATGAAACGTGTTTGAAGGTCATAGAGGTTAATTGTGCTTAGTCAGATGAGCAAGTTTTCTCTCAATTTAGAACTTAAAAGTAGACGGAGGAAGAAGCAACCCAGGAAAAGGGACGAGCGGATGAACATATGTGTGCAAGGCCTCCAAGTATCTTTTGCAGAATATTCCAGCACTGGGAACGAGAAAGTACCCCACTTAACGACGTGGTGGAGGTCACCTCTGATCTCACTGCACATCCCGTTTAAGCTTTCATTGGTTTTCCTGGCCGCTTCCATGGGTGCAGTACTATCTCTGGCCACATGATGGCGGTGCAGGGCCACAAAAGGGTTGCGCAACAGCTGAAGTCGTTTGGGAGGATGTGTTTGCAAAAAAAATGCCAGGAAAGCTGGGTGCCCCAGGCCGGAGGGCAGAGCAGTTTGGAGGGGCTTCCGGGAGAAGACAGTAGACTTCAAAGCTGGAAAGGCAGGTAGTACCACCATTCTGAATCTCTGGTCTGATCAGCATCTCTGGAGATAATTTAAACGTCCCCCAAGGTGCAGCCCATGAAGAAAGAAGCCTTTTTGAATTATACCCAATTTTTAAAATAACCCATCCCCTGGTTTCCCCAAATGCTCTCCTTCTCTGCCGGGGCTGTGCCTGTGGTGGTTGAGGGGAGGCGGCTGGCTGCCACCTAGGATAAGAAAGATGAGAGGGAGTTAGCTCATGTGTTTGTTGGTGGAGGAAGAAATAAATTGTCACCAGGCCCTAAGAGCGTGCGCAGAGAGGGAAAGGGTACAGGTGCGAAACCCTTCCACCGGGGCTTGCCTCGCTCGGGCAGCTCCTCAGTGTTTTGCTCATCTGTGAACCGTATGAGGGGGTACGTGGTTGCGTACCTGTGTGCGTAATTGTGTTTGTGTGATTGTGTGAATGTGGGCGTGTGTGTGGTGAAGGTGATTGTGATAAAGGTGGTGATGCTGGCACAGGTTGTAGTCATTCTCGGCTCTGGGCAGGGTCTGGGACAGAGAAAGAGGAGGAGAATAAGGTAGACAGAATGAATTACCAGAAGATTCCTAGGGTTAGGGAGCTGACTTGGTTAGAATCTCTGGCAGAGAGTGAACTTTAATCCGATTATTTCGACCCCATTCTCCTCTGACTCTTCTCTCCAGCCCACGCCACACTCTCCCTCTCTCTGTGTCTTGCTCTGTCTTAGCACATCCTTCGTTTCTAAATCCTCTTTTCTGTTGCTTTCAAATAGAAGTTTTGTGGCAGAGAAAGAGGGACCATGGTCGGAATGGACAGCGCTCCCAAGGAAGAGGAGAAGGCTGGAAGGATGGATGTGTGTGTCTGTGTGAGTGTGTGTGTGCTCGTGTCTGCTGGCTGTTGGAGGAGAGGGCGGAGACTACACAAACCCAAGGCAGGAAGGTTGCCACCCAGGAGAGGTCCCGTTTTCCATCTACAGAAGAGAAAATAAGGACAATGTCCAGGAGGTGGGAATGGGTGGGGTAGATGAGATGGGTGTGTGTGTATGGAAACTATAGCTCTCCTCTGTCTTTGCTGACAGAACTCCATCTTTAAGCTACAATTTCCAGAAATCGTTTACTTCTCAACATTACCACCCAAATCCCCCGTTCCTTTCTGCTTTTAGAATTTGAGTGAAATTGATTTGTGTTTTTAATTTTAAAGAGAAAAGAAAAACACTGTTCAAGTGTTCCTCTGGCTTGGAAATTCTGGGCACGGGCTTTCCGTCTCCGCCCCTGCTCTCTTCCCACTCCCGGTCCTCATCTGTGCCAGGGCGGGTCCCAAGGATGGGCAGCCAAGATCGTCTTTTTCATTTTTAAACAGTACTTTGAGTTGCTGTTTTGCAAGATAATAATTTTTATTTGATTTTCTCTTTACTATTTATGATGCAACATAAGAAACATTTATTTTTTCCAGAAGTTGATATTCGTAAAGACCATTTTCAAAGAGATATAAGCGGGAGAGGCTGTGTAGGTGGGATTCGAGAAAGAATGTGTTGTTGTTGTTTTTCTTCTGTTATCATTATTATTTACTAACCTTTTATTCAAGGACTGTGATTGAAGATCGACAAAACAACTCTCATCCCATAATCAATTGTAGCTGGAAGACAATAAATAGCTATTCACTGTTTGTTTCGTGTGCTGGGAAAAATGGATATATCGACTGCCTTTAAAGTTGGGGCCTTCCCATAGATACCGGGTGGGCTGTCCAAATTGGTTCTTTTAATCCAATAATTTTTAATGAGTTTGGTGTAGATGAAAATAACAAAAATAATGATAAAAACAATAATTTGTTTTAGGATTAGCTGTTCGAGTTTATAAAACAGCAGCATATGCATTATGAAATTGAATTCTCTTAACTGCTCTGTGAGGTAGTTATTATTTTCCCCATTTTATCAATGAGGCAATTGCAGCTCAGAGAGTCTGCACCTGAGCCAGTATTCCCCCCGCTACATCCATGCAGATCGAGGGGCGGCCTAATGCCTCCCCTTTCTACAGGTGCACAGACCTCGTCTAACTGAGACGGATGCATTCAACCGTGCAAGGAGCCTGGACACACTACGGTGACTCAGAGTAGAGAACTGGTGTTGAAACAGACTCTTTCTCAAGTTCTGACTTCACTCTTACTAGATCAAAAACTGTGGACATATTGGTTGACTTCTCTAAACCTTAGTTTCTTCATCTATAAAATGGGGATCATAGTGTCTGCCTCTTGAGAAGATTAAATGAGATGGTGCATGTAAAATGCTTAGCATGGACGCAATATATGCCAGTGGTTATTATGCCAGATAACATCCACATGGACCACCAGTTTCTAGGTCCTCTTTAAGCCACGGCCACATACAGTGAGTGAGAAAAAATTATTTACCTAATGTTGCATAACACATTGCCTCAAAATGTAGCAGCTTAAAACGGCAATAAATAAACTTTCCCCCTCTGCATGTGGTTTCTATGGATCAAACTTTCAGCAGAGGCATGGGGTGGTTCTGGCCAGCATCTCTCCGGAGGTTGCAGCTGCATGCTGGCCTGGGCTGTATCATCTGAAGGCTTGACGGTGGCTGGAGAATCTGCTTCCAAGATGGTTCAATGGAAGGTTGACGGTGCGTGTCGTAGGAAGTCTCAGTTCCTAGTCCTCTGGATTTCTCCATAGTGCTCCTTGAGTTCCCTCAGTATGACGGCTGTATTCTTCTAGAGAGTGACCCAAGAGAGCAAAGTAGAGGCTGTAAGTTTGTTCATGTCTGGACTTGGAAGTCACACTGCCGTTTTCACAATATCTTATGGGTTACTTTGGGCAGCTCTATCCAACAGGGAAGCCGGCGACACAGGGGCGTGGATGACGGCAGACTAGATTCACTGGAGCTGGCTTAGAGTCTGGCTGCCCCGAGGCCCATTCCTGTACACTCAGGGCCTTGGTTTTATATTAGGAACTTTTGTGACGGCCTCGGCCCTTTTGGTTAGGTGGTCGTGATGAGGCAGCTATTGACAACAGCAGAAACCAAGAGGTCAGCTTCAGAAAGCACAGCGTGGACCCATCAGGAAAAGCGTGAGACAGGCATGCAGTCCCACAGATCGAAGCATCAAGGACCAGAGAGTGTGAGTGACCCACATGTCTCCCAGTTTCTGACCCAGACCTCCTTCTGCTCCCTCATCCTGGGGACTTGGACATTCTATTCCCTAGACCCCAGCCTGCCGCAAAACGGGAATTCACCTCCCATTGTCCATGGCAACATTTCCCTGCCCCATCTGGGTCCTCAGAATGATTAGGGGAAGTTTAAAGATCCCAGGGTGCCTCCTTGGAGAGATTTTGACTCAGGAGGCTTAGCATGAAGGCAGGGAGTCTGCATTTTCAATTATCATCCCAGGTGATTCTTAATATCAAGCAAGTTTGACGAGGCCTGAGGTGCTTTACTCCAGAGCTGATGGAGGATAAGAGACCTGAGTCCCTCTCTCAGTCGCACCGTGTGTGCGCTGAAAGTCCACACCGCCTTTGGCCACACCGCCTTTGCTGGTCACGTGAACCCTCTCCCTGGCTCCTCTGCTTCTCGTCTTGCCCTTGTGCATTTATGGAGGCCGAACCCACTGCCCTCCACCACCGGCACCAAATTAGCAATCCACAAAACCTCACGTAGAATGCTTGTGTGTTTTCTCCATTTGGACAGGCAGGGGGTTCCCTGGGCATTTGGAGATAATTTCTTGGTTAAATTATGTTTTTCCCTTTCATGTTTGAAAAAAAAAAAACAAAACCAAATTGGCTTCTTTATAGTTACCTCCTCTCTCCCTCCTCATTTCCTGCTGTGGAGACAAATCTACTTAAAAAAAAAATCCCCAGCACACCCATAATCACTCTGTTCATAAACCAATATTTTTAGCCCAAAGTATTGCATAGAGAGGGAATAAGTAAGGGGGGAATCCTGTGTTTACCCACAGAGTACTCCCCGAGATCTCCACTGTTCGAGAGTGACATCTCCGGTGTTGAAGTGTCATCGCTTCTGCAGAAAAATCAGGAGGTTTGGTGCTAGTCCACCATTTCTGTGCTCTTACATTAATTCAGTCTCTACTCTGTGTCCTTTTTTAGAAAGTAAACAAATAAAACTGATGTGGATTCAGCCCTCAGCTAGTCTAGTAGGAGAAAAGTAAGAGAGGTATGATTTAAATGCAAGATGGAATGTGGAAAGTGTCTCAGGAGAACTGAACATAAAAGAACATAAAGTGAATATAAAGGAGGCTCAAAGGTGAGGAGAACATTCCAGAGGATAAGCACAGAAGGTATTGATCATAGATGTTTAGGGCATGAGACTCCTGGGCTAGATCACAGCGTTCAAATTCCAACTCTGCCACCTATTAGTTCTTCCATGGGGGGCAAGTTCATTAACTTCTCTGGGCCTCAGTTGCTTTGTCTGTGAAATGGGGACAATAATAGTACTCACGTTAGGGTTGTTATTAGAATTCATTGAGTTGATGTAAATAAAGTACCTAAAGCGTGTCTAGTACGTAGCATGGGCTCAAAAAATGTTAATTGATCTTGAGCTGAGCTCTGAAAGATGGGTGAGATTTGGGCCTGTATAGACAGAGGCGGACAGGGAGATCATTCTAGGCTAAGATAACAGTAAGAGAAGACCCAAAAGTGTGTGTGTGTGTGTGTGTGTGTGTGTGAGAGAGAGAGAAGGTGATTGTCAGGCACCTATGGAGTCAGAAGTGCCCAGTAGCTGAAGAAAAGCGTGAGTAAGGAGGAGAGGAAGATCAGGAGAAAAGGTGTGTTGAGATGGTCCATGTCCCTTGTTTCGATGGCTTGCTCACTTCACTGATGACGCTAATAGATAAAATGTTAATGACAGCATCCAGGTGGGGGGTATATAATGGTAAGTACAATTATTTCAACACTTCCTTAGAGAAGAAATAGCTACACTAAGATAACGGGGATTTTCACTGCTCTCTTTCACTTTGCTGAATATTTCATCTCAACAGCTGTCTCTGGTAAAATGCCCTCCAGCCTGACAACAACCACAGTCCAAGGCTGCAAGGCATTGATACTTTTACCCTGGCAGCTGGGAGACAGACTTTTGCAAGATTTTACCATCTGTAACGTTGATCAGGTATTTGCCTTGTTTGAAGGCCATCTAATTCTTTCTTTCTCTCCTTTTTTATCTACAAAGAAATGATCTCTTTATCATGGAACAGCTCATGTAAGTGATAGTTTCTCAAGTCATCTTTTCCCAAAATCAAGTGCAGTGCATCCCACACAGGTGGGCAGGAATTGCAGCTGACAAAGGCAGGATTTTTCAAGGATCCCTTGGTCCAGTTGGACCCTGCAAACTTTGGGGATTTCTTTCTGACGGAAGTTTAAAAAGAGAGCTGACCTGGTGAGGACCATGGAGAATGGGGTATGTTTTGTCTGGGGAAAGGGAAGGAAAAAACAAGACAAAACAAAAGAACATATAACTAGGGAAATGAACATTTCTGATAAAGGTTTTTCGGGTAGATGGCTGTAGAACAAGAAATATAAATTCTTAATTCTTGTCTCCGTAGGAAAACCTATAGTAAAGTCTGAAAACAGAATCATGCAACTTAGGATGTGATTGAGTTTCTGGAAGAAAGACACATAGGGCCCGAAGGCTGGTCCTGTATGGGTGTGAGGGCAGGTTCACATCTAGTGTCAAGAACTATAGCTTATTTTATACACATAACAACACAATGAGTAGGGGTAAGTCTCCCGACCCATCATAGATGAGGAAAGAGCTTAGAGAGTCAAAATGAATTGCTTGTGGTCATACAAGTGTAAATGTCAGAGCCATGGCTCTATTCCTGGACTTTGGGATGCTAACTGTGTGCCCTAGGAGTCTGTATAATCCTTCTGGTTGGTACAGGGGCTCAGCCGCATTCATCTTTGTGTCCTCTATGTCTAGTACCAGTCCTGGAATGGAATAGGTTTTCAGTGCTTGTTTATTGAGTCAAAGTTCCAAGGGCCCCCTTGTCTCCTGAATACAGCATGTAGATGTGTTGATTTTATGGGGAAGATACCTACTTAACCAGCACCAACTCTGGTTGGTAGAGTGATGTTGGGCACTGATATGCAAGAGGGTGCGTAATTCTACATAAACCCTCGTAAGTGTGTGGTACCTCTCCAAGGTGCTGGCAGTGCCTTTACAAAAAATTAAGGGAAGTCATGGTAATGAGGTCCAGCTATTTACTTTTAAAACTGTGTGTGGACCACAGTGTATATGTGACATAGATTGCCAGACCCTTTAATGAATACATTGGCCCAGAGTAGAATAAGTCGTGGCTGCACCTTCCAAGCAACAGGCTGTCCTCACAAGCTGTGCATCTAATTAGACTCTGATAATTTGTATAAATTAGCATTTGCTAGTGATAAATATCACACACCAAGCCTTAAATAATACATTAAACTTAATTGAATAAATACATATCTTATGGCCTTATAATGCATATTTGCCCTAATGAGTTATCTTCCATGCACAAACAAACAGCAAGTCTGATTAATCAGTTGGGAGCAATTGTGCTATTAAAACTCCAGGCTCTGAGAGAAAGGTCTCAGTGTTGGTCAGGTAAAAGAAATAAAAATTATTTTCCTTGGCGATGTTGGGTCAATTTTCTCTTTGGACATCTCCCTGTCTTGGAAATCCTAGGTTTTTGCAGTGATGTCAAGGCCTACTACGTCCGTCTCCCCACTCCCAACGTTTGGATTTGAGCCTCAAATATGCTATTGATTAATTGTGTGATCTTTGACAAGCCTCTTGAATTCCTCATGCCTAGTTGTCCCTCTCAGTTCAGAGGGGGAATAATAGTACTCATCTTAGTAATTTGGGACAGCAAGTAGTGTTACATGTAAACTGTCTTACGCAGTGGCAAGCTCGTAACAGGTGGTTGGTCAATGGAAGTTAGTATTCCAATACGTATTTCAAAACTTGCTATCTATTATCTCATTCAGCCATGATAAGAAATATGTGAAGACAGATATTATTGTGCCCAATTTTAAAAATGAAAGAAACCACTCCAGAGACTAAATTACTTACCTGCTTATCCATTCAGCACATAATTACTGATCACACAATGCCGAGTATTGGAGACGCAAAGATGAAAAGACTTGGCCCCGCCCTGCCTCAGTGAACTTGCCGTGCAGTGTGCGGGGGTTAGATATTGAGAAATTACCAGTAGTTGTGATATTGCTGTAATGAAAGTGCACCCAAAATGCAATGGCAAAACCTGGGGAACAGCATCCAGGTCATTCTCTGAAAACCAAGCAAGCTCTCAAAGAGATGATCAGAGTTGAGTGAAAATGTGGAGGAGTGAGAGTTTGATTGTTGCTTGCAGTTGGGATGCTTTCCAGGAAGAGGGGGCAGTTGTATCAGAGAGTGACTACATGAGGAGTCAAGGCAAGCTTCGGTAATTACAAAGAAAAATCAATGTTTCTAGGGTAATGTTTCACCTTTGGCACCACTGACATTTGGGGCCAGATCACTGATAGTTGTGGGAGCTGTACCGTATATTGCAGGATATTTAGCAGCATGCCTGGCTTCTACTCACCCGCTAACTGTGCCTGTAGCATCTTCCCCCCATCCTCAGATTGTGACAGTCAAAAATGTCTCCACACTTGGCCAAATGTCCCTGAGCTGGGTGGGGCACAATATTCTGTAGTTGAGAATCACTGATCTAGAACGCCGATTGCAAGGGAAGGGGTCGTAAAAGATGAGACTGAAATGAAAGCCGGATCATGGTGAGTTTCTTCTACCACATTAAAGCAATTTCTATTTTCCTTTTAGGTGATTGAGAACGATCTTCTTATAAGCACATGGGGGAATCCTCTTATTGCTTCTTACATAGAATCCACATTTTCCCACTTTGCCAGCCCATTTGCAAATTCATTAATAGCAATAATTCAAGTTGCATTAGCTCCCTGCCTCTAGCTGCTGACACAGTACCTGCACATTGTTCCCTCCTACAAAACCTCATTTTCTCCCATTCCCTTAAGAATGTTGCTGCTGTTGTTGTTTGGTTTTGTTGTATTTAGTCCCTGGAAGTTTATCACATATATTCATGGACACTTTCTGTTCCTGCATCTATCCCCGTTCCCTCGCAGATGGCCAAAAAGGCATTGCAGGGACAGTTTTTACAAAGCCATGTCCTTTGTGGTTTGGTCTTAGGGACTATAATGGGCAACCTGGCCTGGTCACCTGGAAGCATTTTCAGTATAAATTCATTTTTATACTTGCAATCCTCAAGTATCACAACAGTAATGCCATACGTGGACCACATCCACATTCGTTGAAATCTCTCCTTTTTTCTTCCACCCACTTCCCTTACATCCCATCAGTTTTCTGGCACAATTTCTTAAAACAAACCACAGAAAACAAAGAAACTAAAAACTTTCTCCATCTCATCTCTGTGAAACTTTTCTTTATGTTTCAAGAGAAAACTTCTCCAGCTATAGTTCATGTGTATCTTGTACTTTCTTCCTCCTCTCCTTTGGTCTTTGTGGTTCTTTCTTTATTTTACATTTTCTGTGTTATTAATATAAAAACTTAGGCTGAGCATTTTGTTCAGGTCCAAAAGATGCAGCAGTCTATGTGGGTGCCGTTACTCACTTAACAATGCCACACTGGCGGCCACCATTGCTGCACCAGCCCGTGCCGAGTTTCCTCTTTTCCATGCAGTATGGCTTTCCTCGGAGGGTATTTCTGCTCCTCTGTCCACTGTGCCCCGTAATTTCTCCTTTTGCTCTGAAGTTTCCTACCAGTGGTTGCCACTGACCTGCCAGGTGCCACCATCAATCTCTTGAGCCATCACAGGGCAAAATATTTTCAGAAGCCTGAGTTGAAGTTCAAGGGGACATTTAATTCCCTCCTTCTCCCTCATTTATCCTGCATCTTGTTAGATAGATCCTATGGTGGTGTGGACTGTTTCTCTATGCCTAACAGCATTTGCTGAACTAGAGCCTTCACTGTTGACTTACAGCACACACGCTCTTCCCGTTCACTGGCTCAGCCACAGATTGGAGCACAAACCGTAGTACTTAAACTGAAACGATTATTCCTTCTGATGATTAGACTTTGTTCTTGGGTCAGCTGACTCAGTTGTCCTTATCTTCCCTAGTAGACAGATATAAATATAGATCTATATCTATAGATGGGTGTAAATATAGATATCTATCTCTCTATCTATTTAGAGAGATAGATATCTATAAATACAGATATGGATATCTATAGATATAAATATTAATGTAGATATAGATCTATCTATGTTTATACCTATATAGATATCTATATAGTTATATCAAATAGGTATAGATCTACATTCATATCTATCAGATATCTATAGAAATATTGATATCCATCTATCTCTGTCTATACCTGTCTATATCTATACCTATCTGTATCTGTCTGTTTATACACTCCCTCCCGCAACCACACCCAATGATGCTTCTTATGACTTAGGCTTCCATTGGGCCATCTTCTCGCCAGACATATCCACCATGTCCAATCTCTATTTGTGGATGCAACGCACATGCGAGCAAATATTTCCACTGAAATATATTCCTCTATCCTAATTTTTATGTATTTCTTTCTTACTATCAGGTTATATGTTTTTCCTGTGAACCACCTCAAACCCTTTGTGGAATGGGGTAGACAATAAAAACCATGGGTGAATCCATACACTAAATGAGTATATGAGGAGGATATGGAGGGCAGAAGAGAACCCAGGGCAGACAGTGCCCTGAATGAAAGCCCAGCTGACCTGCTGGGAGTGAGAGAGGTAATTTGGGCATATAGACTATAATCAAATGTAAAAGTGTAAAACACATTACAATGGTGAATGCTGACAAGACTGCCCCTGTTTATGTGGCTTTTCAAGAAAAATGGGGCATTCTACTGAACTGTTTTTGAAAACTGGAGCTTATTCCTTTCGAAAGAACACACTTAAATTTTTAAATATTTTCATGGAAAAATTTCCAAATAGAAGATTTTAAACTTTCTAAATCCTCAGTAGAGACTGACAGATTTCCTCTTACCTTTGCTCAATTGTCTGAAATTGGCATTATGAGCATCTGATCTGATATCATACCTTACCACAGAACTGCCTGGTGTCTTGTTTCTTAGTATTTAAAAAAATTATACATTATATTTGTATACATTTATGGGGTACCTGTGAACTTTTATTACATGCATAGAATGTGTAACGATCAACTCAGGGCATTTAGGGTATCCATCACCTGATTATCATTTCTATGTATTGGTTACATTGCAGATTTTCTCCTCTATTAATAGTTTGAAAAATATTATATATTATTGTTTACTATAGTCACCCTACTTTATTATCAAACATTAGAACTTGTTCCCTACAGCTTCTATGTATTGGGTGCTCACACTGTGTCTGGCACTGTGCTTAACTGTCCCATCCCATCCATACTAGATTCTCTCAAGACGTGTCCTACTGAGGCACAAAGAGCTTTGGCCCTTTTGCCAAATAGCTCTCTTTACGCTGCATCTAAAATTTGTGTGCTTGCATTTTATGATTTTCTGTATCCCTGCTTATTGTCTGGAAATTACTTCTTAGCTTCTGATTTTCTGCTTTTAATCTTCTACTTGTTGGGAAACCTGAAAACCACACACTTTGTAGGATTATGTATGAAAAAATTTGGGGTTGAAATGAGAGTCTCGTGGTTTTGTCAAATTAAAGTGGATGCATCACTTTAGGCCCTACAGTCACCCAGTCACTGGAGGAGCCACTGTTTTACCTTTGGTGGCTATGTAGAGAAAACCCAGAACCCCCAGCCAGCCCTCTCTATGTGCAGAGTTGAACTGGGCTCGCCTTTTATGTGATATCCCTTGAATGCACAAGCTTCCGGTTATCATGGACAAAAACATGCTTTCATTTTGTAAATGTTGATATTGACAGGTGACAGGTAGGTAATAACGGCTTATTAGAATGGAATGTGTCTGATCATTTAATTAATCTTTAGAAATTAGTCTTAGACTTTCAACATCATGCATCCGTAAGCACATGTCATTTGTTTGAACTTAGTACAGTGGCTAAAAAGGATTTCTAAGAATTATTTGTACCTCTGGGTATGTCTTAGTGAGAAACTTTTGATAGCATTTGTTTAAACTTTCTGAAAACTGTATTTAGTCATAGCCTGATATGAATTGTTCATTGTATTCATTAGGGATTATATCTGAGAACAAGATTTATTGCATTTATAATAAAATGTATGAATGAAAAAATAAAATGTTAATGTTTCTGAATATCCATTAGTATCTGCCAGAATGACACATGCTATGGGGATGTGGCTAGAAGGCTAGGATGCTGAGTTTTTGCTTTAGAGTCTTTTCACAGTTATTTCTTCCTAGGTTGACAGACATCACGGTGAATCCAAGAGACAGAGCTGTGATTGGACGTTTCCATAGAGGCCTTGAATTTTGGAATGATATATGAATATGCATGGTATACTACCATGTAGAATGCTTGTGGGTAATGCCATGTAACTCTATATGGCTTCTTATTTTGATGTTACCCTGAAGATGATCTTCCCCCGGTAACCTACAATTCAGACAAAAATAACGTGATCTTAGAAAGGTGGCTCCGTATCCAAAGTTGTGATTCATCTGAAAACTCTGGGGGACAGAAGACCCAGTATGTTATGTTAAACAGAAATAACAAAAGATTGGGGAGGGGGTCTAAGGATCCAGGTCTAGGCCCTAGCTCTGTCACCTAACTTCATGATTTCTTGCGAGTGACTTGCAATTTTATCTCTCAGTTGAAGAGGGCAGCGATGCCTACCTCAGAGGGCTGTTGAGAAAGCTACGTGCAATAATATGTATCTGCGAAAACATTTTGGAAACTTTAATCTGCCATATATACTTTTTCTTAGTGTCATTTAGGCAATATTTCCAGGACTTCGTTGCCTTTCACATCAGCATGCATATGCGGAGTCCCTGAAGTAAGTAATGGCCACTGATTAAAAGCCTCATGGAATTTAGTTACCTTTAATGGGGCTGTTTTGAAGTGAGCCATCCACCTGTCCTTTTGTGTTTCTGTGTTGCCTTGAAGTAGTTTGTCTACAACTCTATTGATCCTCATTAGCCATAAAGGAAAAGACTTTGTTTCTGCTTCTTTTATAAAGAGACAGCCTCCCAGGCAAGCTAGCAGGAATTCCTCCTTTTGGTCCTGTCCATCATTGGCCTATATCACTATTTTCACAGTGTCTCAGGATCTCCTCCTTTCTCTCCCTGGAAAAATCACTCTGCGTAGGGAGTACATTCTTCAGGAAGAAGGTGGAGAAGAACCGATAAACGATAAATGGCACATTTGATACCTGTATGTACATTTTATGCTCCACCATAATTAGTCCTCAAACTGACCTTGGGAAGAAAGAGTAAATAATTCCTATATCATGGATAAGGGGATTGATGTTCCTAAGTTATTTATTTAAATTCATATTGGTGGGGATGGTCAGTGATGGACTTACATTTTTCTTTCTCACATCTAAGTCCATAGTGTCTTCAGACCATGGAGCCTTTCTGGAGGTAGGTGGAACTTGTCTCATGTTTAAGAAGGGGCAGAGGATTCCACCAAAGGAATTATGTTAAGACATGTATTGTAGTATTTTCTGCCATGTTGTACACTTGAGAAAACCATATTCCTTTTTTAAAACTTCTGTTTTCTCCTTCCTTGCATATCTGCCCAGCTTGTTGAAGATCAAATGGAAAAAGGAAAGCCAAAGTGCTTGGTAGGCTGTCAAGTGCTATATGCAAGTGAGATATTGATATTATCCAAGAAGACCTTACCAAATTTTCTCTGATATTTAAGAGGGTGCAAGTGAGAATATCACTCAGCTACTACTTCCAGAAAGCAACATTTTTTTCCTCACCCAGTGGGTTGGTGTAGAAGAACCGGCTACTTGTGTTCTTGGCAATGACTGGTACCAGTAAAGTTTCAGTTAATATGGCCAATCATTAATCAGACTTGCACTGAATCTATGGTATAATCTAGTTTTCATGGCAGCATATCTACCACTTTTGGTGTCTAGTCTTAGGAAAAGGTGCTTCCTGGGCTCAGCCTCCCGGTTTATTCACTTCTTCATCTAGGCTGGAGATCTAGGAGTACCTATTATATCTCCTTTAGGGCTAAGCACAGATAGAATAAAAGATGGAATGGTTTAGCATGAGAGTATTTTAATCTTCAGGTTTATTAGAATCATATATAGTAATAGTGTTAGAACTGAAAGGAAGAATTTAATGGATCAATTAATTATTGATTTGCTTATTTATTTAATTCCAACTTTTATGAAGAACCTCCATGTGCCAGGCAACATGCCAGGGATCAGGGAGACAAAAATGGAATACAAGAGTTCCTGCTGTCCAAGGACTCAAGTCTGGAGTAATATTGCACATTTTATAAATTTCCTAAGTTGTTTACTAAAGGCCACATAGTTACTAGTTAGTGGCCAGATCAAAGAAAACCAACCTGGAATATTCTAATCCAGAAAAGGTTGTGGGTAGACTTTCTCCTCACTAACGTCTATCAAGCATCTGAATATGCTCTTTTGAGGCTTAGATTCATTTGTTGACATTTCAGAGCAAGATGGACAGTCACATGTTGGCCATGTAAGTCATGGCTTGTATGTGTGAGTTATGTGTGCATGTTGGGATGCACTGCATGCATGGGTTGCACAGTGCTGAGGAGCTGGGGTTTGAAGCCAGCCCCTTCTCCCTCTAACACATACCTGTTATGAGGACTTGGGCAATCATTTAAACTTGCAGAGCTTTATTTTCCTTGCGTGTAAATGGGAGTACTAATACTTCCCTTATCAGGGGTTCAGAGGGGGATGAAAGGCAATAAAATGCATAAAATTGCTAGTGCAGTGTTTGGCACAAAATAAGTGTTGATACATCCTGGTTATCAGGTGATTTGTACCTGATCCAACCTGAGAAGAGACCTGGTCCATGTTGGCTGAGATGCATGGTATCTCTTGGATCTTGGGAAAGACACTTTATTTCTTCAAGTTTCTGTTTCTTTCTCTGTATAATAAAAATAATAGTAACTATCCTTAGGGATTAGTGAGGGGATTTTCATTTCTTTAGACGTTTGTTTCGTGCATTTATGTCAAGCTCTTCTTATGCACCAGGAAATATTCTAGCTACTGGAAAATCAGTGGTGAATAGGTTGACATTACACATGTAAAGTGTCTGGCAGACAGTAGGAACTTAATAAATGTCAGCTAACCTCATGGTACTAATAATTATAGCACATCTGCCATTACCATTTGATCAAATTTTGTTATAATAATAATTAGTATTAATATTACCTATTCAAAACTGCTATTTCCCCCACCAGATGTATTTATCTCCTTTTGCACGTGTGATTTTAATACACTGGCCATCTGAACAGCGTATTACAGGTTACTGAGACCACTGGGATTAGACATTAGAATTTGCAGACATTTGCATGTATTTCATCTTCCCCAGGACCTTGCATCTGACCTCAACGCCAGCCTCTGAATTTCTATTTAATAAGAAGTTGAGTGGAAAATCAGACCTTCACCCCTGGAAATCCGTTTGCTTCCATCTGTGTTTACAAAAATGATGATGGCTTGCAACAGACTTGCTTCTCTCACTGCCTTCCACTTACAGTGTATTTGGGGAATCAACAATGATAATTTGGTTCTAAGTCCTATTCCCTTGATTTAGACAGTGCACCAACAACGGTGCGTTTCATTTCTTTGCTAGGTCTGCCTACCTCCCTGTGTATTTGGTCTGTGAAATAGGTCTTGAGAAGTACCTTATTAGACCTCGCAGTGATAAACTGCTTGAGCAGGAGAGGTCTGTCTCAGTTTCTTAGGAATGCCTTAGTTCCTTAGCCAAGCACTGCAGCCACCCACAGATCTGCTATATCCGGTGTGGAGCTGACCTGGAAGCCACATGCTGCAAACGTTGGTTTTCTGACCCCAGTCTACTATTTAATCACACAGAGCATCCTGGTAGGTGACTCGTTCACTTGCTTGGTTCAGCTAAGGACAAGGCCATAAGTTCAGCCCACTTCCCCTGGCCCTCACACATCATACCCCGATTGACTCATAAAAGCAAGTGCTTCTAGGCCAGTGATTTTCAAACTTTTCGAACTCCGTGGAGGTAGCTTTGAGTCAGCTTATGTGCAGGTGGGGAAGGCAGTTCTTTGGGCCCCAGGTGATCTTCCTCTATTTTAGGCAGAACAGTTTGGCTTATATTTGGATTCAATGAAAAAATTTTATTTTTGAAAAGTGTTCCTGGGCCCATTTATTTGTTTAATTTTAGAAACAACTAGGGTAATTGTTCAGGGTCCTTTCCCCTCTCAATCCTTCCCTTGCATTCTTTAATACGGCGACCCTAGAGACTTCCCCACAGTCATTTGCTTTATTGCTGCTAACATAGGGTTGATGTCAAGGGCTGGCTTGCTGGAGGTGGGGAGACAGTGTTCCCTATCTCATAATCTCCATCAGTGCCCTTCTAAGCCACCCCTGTTATATACAGCCTTATCCAGGGCCTCTTAAATTTTAATATGTACACACCTGTTATTTTATTAAAATGCAGATTCTGATTCAGTCGGTTGGGGTGAGAACTGAATTTCTAACAAGCTCCCTAGTGAAGCTGCTGCTGCTAGTATGTGGACCACCCTTTCAGTAGAGAGGGGCTACGTTAATATAATGTGTTTGGTACATGAACACGGCCTCAGAACAAATCCCCTGTTACCCCATTGCTAATCTAATTGCAGCTTCCATGGGTAAAATCAGGAGTTGCTACTGCCCCATCATACTATGTTGCCCGGTGTGAATCATTCTCCACTTCCACCCGCAACCAAGCCAGCAGCTTCTTGTTGTGAGGGGAATACCGTGATGACAAGCACTTGGATTTTCTATTTAATCGTTGGAGTTGGAGGTGGGAATCTTACTGAGCATCTGCTGTATGACGGACACTGTGCTAGGCACTTAACATACAATATCACATCTAAATTTCAACATTTTGTGATACCCATGTTTAAGTGCCATCTCACATTTAAGGAAATAGAAGCGCTAGAGCTTGTGCTACAAAAAGCAATGACAGTCAAGGTCTTGGTCCATTTTATGCTCCTGTAAAAGAACACCACAGACTGGGTAATCCATAAAGAACAGAAATGTAATCCTCACAGTTCAGGAGGCTGGAAAGTCCAAGATCAAGGTGCTGCTAGCATCTGATGAGGACCTTCCAACTGCATCCTCACACCGTGGAAGGCAGAAGCGCGAGAGAGCAAACCCACCTCCATAAACCCTTTTTATATCAGCATTAACCCATTTGTGAGCATGGAGCCCTCATGACCAAAACGCCTCCAGAAAGGCCCCACCTGCCAACACTGATGCCTTGGGGATTAAATTTCCAACACATGAATTTTTTATTTTATTATTTTATTTTTTTATTGGGGAAAACTACAAGGCATTTACAGTACAATGTTTACAGTCATAATCTGTAGTGAGCTGATTTCCCAAAATATATTACCACTCATGTTGACTTATCTTGTAAATAAATATTATATCATGATCACTTTCATATCACTAGATACTCTTTGAAACTTGATGTTTATCAATGTGAAATATGGATTTAACCAA